>JABFFG010000509.1:0-48502 GCA_013623685.1 Fusarium transvaalense
CTCTCTTATAGTTATATTTTTAAGGAAAATGCATTTTAAGCTTTAGTTATTAGTTAATAAAATTAATAGCCTAATGCTTACTAACTGGTAGTATATTACAATTAGTAAGGAGTCAATTGGCTATTTCCTTAATAATATATATTTAGGGAGGAAAGCCTTATAATATTTAGTCTTAAATAGACTTAAGTAAGACCTTCTCTTTTAATGTAAATAGATTCTTTAAATTCAATATAATATTGCATTATAATCTCCTGCTATACCTTTAGTTACAGAGGGTACTATATCTAACCTTATATAGCTAAGAGGTGCATTATATATTTAGTTTTGGGTTATCTTTAAGAGCTTGAAGTATAAAAAGGACTTTGCCCTTATTTGAAGACTGTGGCATCTTTAACTGTTAAGATTTAATTGATCTGATAGTATTAATGTAGGTTAAGGGATTTTTAGTCGGCTTGCTTATCCGGTCGGCTCGCTTATTAAAGATGTTATACTATCTTATAAAATATTAAGACTAAGTTCTTACTAAATATTATATAAGTATTACTTAAAGTCTCGCTTTTAAGAAAGACTATTAGATTTATAATATTAAATTATAATACTTTAAGCTCTATAATTAGAGTAGTGATTAACTCCCTCCTTATTTGGAGAGAGTCTATATAGCTCTTTATACTGGCTATTGCTTTTGTGATTAGCGGCAGGATGCCAGTACGCCTAAGAGATAGAGAGAGTAGGTCTATTGCTAGGGGAAACGAGAAAGTAATTAGAGATCTGGCAAGAGATACTGAATCTGGTATACCTGCAGGCTTGCTCTATAAATTAGGTTTTAGGAAGGATGTTGCGACAATCGACGCACAGAACCGAAAGCTAACGTATATTTATGTGTAACCCTTCTTTCGCTTTAGACTAGTTGAGAGAAAGTGTTTGTTGCGCTAAGTGAGGATCTTATCGTTCGGGAGCAGTTGATTGTTCGCCATAAGCTGGACGAACGGTAGAGTTGCAAAGTGAGGGGTCAAGCTGAATTCTCGAAAGTGCAAAGCCTCATTTTCAGCCTCCCTAAACTCGGCCTTGCAAGCCCCATGTTGCAAGTGATTGGACAAGATATGGAGGGCCTCAAAGTTAGCTCACGTCAGCCTGCATGACATGCACTTGCGATTGTCGTTACTTACACCATGTGGCAAGAATCTCCCACCTATACGTTGCGTATGGAAAGTCAGATGAAAGCGCCAACTTCGTTTATGCTTCAGCGTATCTTGAGAACGTACTTCGGCCGAAAGCGTCTAAGAAAACCTGTGTTCTGCAGAAGTAAACACCAGCCCTCGAGACTAAAAGTAGCATTTTTCACCGATTCTCATTTAAAAAAGATGAAGGCTCAGAAGATTTAGAAACATGTTTCCTTACAAGAAAGCTAGAAGGAATTAGGTAAATGTGTCTAGAGAGTATTATGACCTGACATCAAGACAACCCGCCGTTCTTCGTAAACGCCATCCTTCAAATTTTGCCTGATCTTTTCAACCTTCTCTTTATTCTTCTCCAAAAGCTCCAGACTCTCCTTCCTAATTTCTTCAGGCATTGGTGGGGGAATAATTCCCTCTAGAGGGTTATACCACTGCTCTTTAGGCACTGTAGTCCCATTAACGCTACAGATAGACTTTTCTACTTCTTTATCGTAAGGTAACCGATTGAGAAATCCCTTAATTAAAGCTAGACGCAATAGCTTAGCGAAAATAATATTATTATCGGCATCGATTTAGCAAATGACTCCGTCACTACTGAGGTGTATATAGGCCATTAAGTACGGATCGCATTCTATACGGCAGAGGATATCGCTAACTTCTTTTTGCTCTGGTAAGAGATCTTTATATTCGATGCCTTCGTTTAAGCAGCAACCTTGCGGCTCCGCGTGCTCTTTCTCTTCAGGCTTTGTTTATGACATTGTTCAATGGCCGGTACAAGTTGATTGATTGGAAAGATGAGGTTGTTCACGGAACAAAGATGTGTGGAGGGACTGGCTCTTATCAATCAGTCGATGATTACATGTCGTGTTAGTGAATCAGGTCTTTGTTGATGCTGGACCAACAAATGACTCACTGTCAGCTCACGCCGAGATTAGGTAACAGAAACAGACTTCAGGCTTTCAAGTTGATGCCGTCGAAGAACCATTGGAATCGGGGGAAACCTTGCAGGTTCATACACTTCGCATCTCCATTACACTAACTATTAACATATTACTACTATTCATGCCGAACCATCTTGTTTATCCCCATGTAAACTGCTTCATCCTCTCCTCACTATAATCCTCAAACCTCTCTCCATCAACAAACTTATAAATCGTCGCATCCTTCACCATCAAAGTCTGTGCCATACAATCAACCTTAGAGACCTTACCCTCAGCATGCCACTTCTTCAACAATCGAAGCAGCTTATCATCAGCCTCCTTCATCTCAGGCGTATCCAACCAATTCTTATCGCCAAAGAGACTGGCTTCAGGGCCGGGGTAAGGAACAATGTTCATCGCTGCCACGACTTCATGTTTGTCATCTCGCGCTACCATGAGCCGAGTATCCAGATCTAGAGTCATGGTTCCATCGGGTTGGACGACTGGGAAGGGACCCTCATCTGAAACCTCGCATTCTGGAAAGTTAGTGGTGAGAAACATTTGTGCTGTCATGTGAGCGACCATTATAAGCTGTGCTCGTAGTTCGTCTGGTGATTTGGTCTTGGCTTTTTCGGCCACATATTTTTTGACGGCTTGAAATTGACTCTCTGAACCCATAAGATTGTGCTTTGGTAGAAGCGAAACCTTGAGGTTGAAATCTCTTTCTAGACTTCCGTCCATCACGGGGTCTTGGGTTGTTGCATCGCTTTGTATCGCCAGATCATGTGGACCAGGAAGTGCTCTGACTTCTGGGAAGAGATTTTTTGGATCACCGACAAATTTGAAGACTGTCTCGTCGGTACCCATGTAAACGCGAATGGTGCAGCGCTCTAGCACTCCCTTGGCATGTAGACTAGTCGCATACTCCATCGCAGCCTTTTCGCCAGCCCGCATTGTTGAAGTCTTGATGTAGTCTCCAACCTTTGGCCAAACGATAGATTTGCTGATACCAATAATCAAGGCGATCCTCACAATACCGCCAGGTTCCTTCGTCGGATCAGCCTTTCGTACCAGCGTCACTGACTCAGACTCGTCGTCTCCGGGAAATGGTGGTGGCGTCGCAGTGAATGAGATCTCTTCAACTCTTTCAGTCATGTTCTCATAAACCCTCGTAACAAGAACCCTCGTCGGTTCATGATATATTTTTCCATTAGGAAGTTTAAAAGGCAACGGGCCTTCATCCCAGACCGTACTCCCCTCAAATCCATTGGTGGCGGCTCGAACAGTCTGTCGAAACCAACACGGTGCAAAAAGACCTCGAAATGCATTTGGTGCTCTCTTGGTGTCTTTTTGCATACTGTTCAACGTCTCTATCAATAATTGTGGCCATACCTCGTTGCAGGGATTGATAGTCGGCGGTTTGGGTGAGGCGTCGAAACGGCATGTTATGAGATCGGCGCCGATGAAAATGTTGATCAGTGCATGCTTGAGGTTTACGCCTTTGGCTCTCATGACAGCGAGTGTTTGCAGTACAGCATGTTTTGCACCGGCTATTTCGTCGCTGTCAAGCTCGCTGCCCTGAACAAGCCAAGGTTGTTGGTCGTCAGTGGGTTTTTGAGGGGGCTTTGCTACGACCAGAGCCAAAGAATGAACGATGCCAGTGAACGACGCGTCAAGAACAAGATACGTCTTTGTGGGAGATTTACACTTGTCATTTCCTGAACAAGCGCCTGCACCCATACAAATATGAGTATCGCCCATGTCTTCAATTGTCCCATTGCCGTCGCATTCAGGATATCTTGTTGCGAGATATGCCCGAGCACCATTGAACATGAGTTCTTGATAAAGCCAAGGCAGCTCATTGTGTCGTCCAGAGTCAATCAATTGCTGTTCCTTTGCACAAATCCAATGGGACCATCCTTCATCTTTCTCCCATGTTACTTCAGGTATTTCGAGTTTTTCTGGGTCGACGTTTTGTTTGGCTGGTCGAGGGGCGCGTGTGTCGTCTCCGACTGGGGTTGACGAGCTGCAACCCATGGTTACAAAAATGAATGAGGAAAATTATCTTGGTACAACCAAGATGGTGGCGACAGTAGAGCTTTTTACCTTTTTAATTGTTGGTTCGAGACTGGAGCACTGACGGGGTGACTCATTTCACCGTTGGATCTTACCTGCTTAAAATGGTAACGTAGCCATTGTAACGTGCAACCAACAGTCAGCCCTATTCGGGAAAATTCGTATTTAAACGATTTAGAGTGGCATTTACGGACCCTGGATCAACTGGCCGGCTTACCCGCCCAATGGGGCTAATATGATGTGGATTGCAGCCGGATTAGTCGCTCCTCAGTGGAAACAGTGGGAATAAAGGCCCTTTTTAATCTTATACGTGTATCCTTCAAGTCCAACGACTGAAATTGACTGATGGAACTGTTACGATTGCGCATATGCTACCAGTGCTGCGCTAAGTTATTGGCTGGTGAAGGAGGACAATAAAGCGGATATACGAATTTTAAAGCGAGCTCTATTTGCGAACCACTGAGAGACTTATCTTATCTTATCTTATCAAACGATAAGACAATCTTAGGAAAATCTCAAAAGCTGTCTCATTCAAGGCAAGACGATCTGTCTAGACATGAAAAGTCAGCCATTTCCTCATCCACCTTCACGCAATGAAACTTGTGTAGTTAACTATTCAATTCAAAACGATCACAGACCTAGAAAGTGGCAACCAAACATCTATGCTATATGTACTGATATCAACGGAAATTAACAGCTATGTTTTATATCAATTTCCTGTGTTACATCTACAGGGTAGTCATACTATCAAAGCTTTGTGTCCTGTGAGCAGCCGACGCGCCGGTTACGCGACGACGCGTCAAGTCAGAGAAAAGACCCATGCACTTGATGGACCGCGACGCATCGTACTTGCAACTAAATTCCCATCAACACGAATTCTTCACCAGCACCCCACAGTTTTCAGTGACATTTATATGTAAAGGATCACATGAGCTCATTGTGGTCAGGAAATATCAGCCAAGAACAACACAAAATTAAAGCGGCCCCAGCGGTAAGGCTAACCCTGTCTGGCCAAAGCTCTCGGCGATAGCCCGGTCTGTTGAAACTCAAAAAGGACGAGGGACCTTTTTGGGATGTGGCTGACCAGTGCTGTGCCTGTAAACTATATCATGAATGGCACGAGGTTTCTCCACCGTTGTGGTCCCCTAATAACGCTATATAAGTTAAAATATATATTCTATATATAAGGTTTAAAGATAAGGCTGCAGCCTAAAGTTAAACTGACTTCAGGCTTTAGATTCAATCGATCTAGGTTACATAGCCTTTCTTTTATAAACCTTCTGTATTAAGACCTCTGATGCAATGCAATACTATAATCTGGATTATTAACTGGGGTTATAAAAATATAATAAGGAGAATTTTTCAAATCATCCTCCTCCAGACAACTTCCTTCCACACTTATTTCAATATGGGATAAACCGGCCCGTTTCTGTTTTTACTACTTGAGTAGAAACTTCAGTATTAAACTTGTAGTATCAATATCGAGTTTCCAGTCTGAGGAACATTCGTTCTACGTAGACTTGACAATACAGTTGGCGATTACTATATGTCCGGCCAACTGAGCGGCCTCGCCCGGTGTTACACCGTGTTGCATTCGCTGTGACTCCTCTACACCTGGCAATATCCAATTATTTCGTATCGTGCTAGACCTCGCATGGACATCCGCATCCAGATTCAATAAAAGTCCTACTGTTCCTTCGTGTCCATTTGTCGCTGCGATGTGGAGAGGCGTATTACCCTCCTTGTTTCCGCGACTGGTACTAGCCCCTGCTCCTAGCAGATATATAGCGACTGTGTCGTGACCTTTGGCACAAGCGAAATAAAAGGCATCATTGCCATGAACCTCTTGTAAGGCGACGTCTGCATTCCAAACCTTGACAAGATACACTACAAGTGGCAGGCACCCATTGAGAGCTGCATACATCAGCGGAGTAACACCTTGTGCGTCGCGAACGTTCGCAACCTCAGCCATGTTGTTGGGTCGATGTTCTAACATGGCTTTGAGAAGCTTAACGGCGATATCCATGCGACCTTGCTCCGCCGCTTGGTGTAACGGTAGCCTTTTGTCAACAGAGTCCCTAACCCATGGGTCCGCTCCATGTTTGAGGAGCATCTCTGTGAGGGGTGCTGATGTGGGCCACTCAACTCGATGGAGCAATGTCCTTCCATTCTTGTCTCGGATAGAGACATCCTCACCATGACGCACGAGGTCGGATGCCCTATTCAAGTGACCGCCGGCAGCTGCAGCCCAAAGGGGTGTAGGCATTCTTTCGTCGAGCTTGACCGATGACTCATCTATACCGATAGAAATATGCGCATTGAGAAGGGCTTGAAATGATTTGTCGCTACATTTGCCGCGAGCGCCATACCATAGAGGTGTATGACCATAGTTATCAGGAATTCGTGGATCAGCATCGTGTTTGAGGAGGAAATCGACCATATTATCTGCTTCGTTCATTGAAGCTACATGTAGCGCTGTCAGGCCCTCAGAACTCTGAGCAGAGATATCAGCACCGTGTTGCAGAAGAAGCCCAACCACGTTGATATTTCCAGTCGATACAGCGAGTGCAATAGTGGGGACACCTTCTTCAAACATTGATGGATCATTGATATCAACGCCTGGATGTCTAAGAGCCCGCTGTACAGTTTCAAAGTCTCCTGTACGTATTGCCTCAAGAAGTGATGTCTTTATGGACTCGCGAACTCGGGGGTCCACATTGGCAGGAGCGCTGTGTGCGCTGGCTGACGATGTTCTGTTGCAAGCATTTGTTGCTTCTGGCCCTTGAGGATGAGCCTTGTCGGGTGCACTGAGTTGTCTTGCGATCTCTAGGATGTTATCACTAATCCTATATGTCAATAAACGCCCTATGCATATGCAAGATGACGTGAGAAGCTTGTTAAGTAGATTTACCTGTCCCAAGACGACTTTTGAGCTCGAAAGTCTTTAAGCCTTTCTCCGATTGCAGCATGTGCCTGCTCAAGATGGCGAAGCTTCGTATACAGCCTTATGCGATGTATTAGGTGCTCGCCTTGGGTCTCAGGCTCAGTAAATGTCCTGAGTTGATTGCCCAAACTCTTGACATCTCGCGTCAGCTCGTTGCAGTTCGCGACGAGTAAGGTCTGAAGCCGAACGAAGTTGATATCGTTTACGACGGGTGGAACTAGTTGGCTACGCCGCTCAAGAAGCTCCCTAAAATGCTGGAGTATCGTAAGGATCTGATCGCAATCGTGAAGAATCAGGCTAAGAGTTCGGCCTGCGTTCGCAAATCGTCTTCTGATTCTGTTCAACTCTACTACAACCTCGTAGAGTGTAGTTATTGTAGCTACAATTGCGAGCGGATCCATTGAAGTAAATAGTGATGGGCAGATCCGGGTGTGGTAGCCAAGGATAACTGGGGATGGCCATCGTTATGGACAGCCAACCACTTTATATCTAGCGTCACCGCTACAGTACACCCACTCCACTACCCCAGAGGGCCCAGACTGATGGCCTCATTGAGGCGTCATGGTTTAGTGGCGTAAAAGCTGTGCATAAAGAGGCAGTAGCTGAAAAGTTGAAGGAAAGCCATAGGAGCCTGAGAAAGAGGACTACGAAGGTCTCGCATGTCCTGATATCATACTCCAAGCTGGAACGAAGTCAGGTAGAAGAAAGTCAAGGCGAATTTATTCAGCCATTTTTTTAGTTGGTCAATATCGTTTGAGACACACCAGCCCACGATTCTTGGGATTTAGCTATAAAGAATATGGTTCACAGTCCAATTTAAAGCAATGCATATTGAGGTTTTATCCTTCATCCATACGACTTGCGAATTACAATATTGAATTTCATGTTTCAGATCAGGGCGAATTTTCACGAACCAGGGGTCGCGATACACAAAACAACATCAGCGCTCTTCGGTATAAGCCCGGGGTGGTGTCGGAATTTCTGGATAGTCGAGGCCGTTCGGACGCTGTAGTATGTGTTTAGTCTTTCTATCAGGGGTCTCAGGGCCATTGGTCAGCGGCTTCGTCCAACATTTGTGTGCGAAATAACACACGATCCCAATGATGAGAACTCCCAAAATCACACCCACCGCAATTAAGCCCTTGCCGGTTTTTGTCAAGGTCGATGTAGATGGGCATTTCCCTGATGGCTTCACATCGAGGAATGTCTGTCCTAAATTTTTCCTCGCAAGCGAAAATGTGGAATTTTCTTGGTTGACGAATATATAAACCTGTACAGGATTAGTCAGTCCCCTGAGACATCAACTCTTCCGACTCTAGGTAAGATACCAACCTGAGAGAGAAAAACCTTTCCCAGCACTGGGCCTGCTAATGGCCCTTCCTCTGCAAAAACCTGTACTTCTGTGAAACTTGAGTTTACAGCTGGTACGCCGTCCTTGTCAAGCCCACGGAGTGGTCGTACTGCGAGAAGTTATTATGAGTATTTTAATGGTTGGCTGCAGATCATGAGTCAATCCATGCCAACATACCAAGTTCGTGAGAAGGTATTTCAACCTTCAACCCATCCTCAATGGTAATAGTGATGGAGAAGCTAATATTGGCCGAGGACTCATATACTAGCCCTGATTCAAGATTGTAGAGATCGCGGTGCCTTGAAGGATCAACAGCGTCGTCCTTTCCCAGCAGTCTCTGGGTAGCGCCAAGGATAGAGTCTGGGAATCGGAATTGACTGTCATATCTGCAGCCGCGTTAGTCTATCGTCGTAGAGGAAAAGGTGAGGGTATAAACTAACGGCTCTATGCAAGCCATAAGGGGGTTGCCAGAAGTTATTGGACTCTCACTCGTGGGCTCGTTCCGTCCAATCTGGGCGGTCAAATCCATTTGGGTAATCTGAACCTGAAGCGGGCAGCTGCGCTCCCTAACCAAGTTCGATTTCGGAATATCGTAGGAGAACCAGCCGCCCTCGAAGCTTGAGGCATCATAGCCGCCTAGAACCAGGCTTCCGTTTCTTGGCGCACTGAAGCTCTGAGACCCGGCGTCGAGCCCCCAGGACTTTGATCCTATCAGATCGGCGTCCTTGAGGGACTGGAGCAACGTTGAGGCCTCAGCCAGCCCAATATGGCTCATTGCGTGCTGTTGTCCCTCGCTGATTAAGCCTTCAATCATTGTGACCGACTGATCTTGTATACGCAATTCTGTCTCTACCGCATATTGGAATGGCGTATCTGTATCGTTTGTGATACCAGCCCATCCTGGATTAAGTTTGGATAGTGATGAGAGACTTTCAGAGGACGCTGCTGTCAAATCGTCACGGTCAACAGGCCCTCCCCGTCGGGAGCGGCACTGCTCTGTGGTCATATTGACGACAGTAGAGCCAGATCCCATGCTGAGCCATTTGCGCGAACAAACGTCGCTGGATTGTATCAAAGTCGAGTTCACGACGGTACTTGGCATTCCGCAAACGCTGTCGGTCGTTCCAACATCAAGCAGGATACCAGTTGAGTAAATATAGCTTCCGCTTGCTGCCGAAAAGCTGCAGTTGCCGAAAGGAAGTCTGATAGTGCGCAGTTGGCAGTTTTGCTCTGCTAGACCTGACGCTAGAAAGAGGACCGTTGTGGGAATCGTGTACTTGAACATAATGATATTGTTAGGGAAGCAT
This sequence comes from Fusarium transvaalense, assembly GCA_013623685.1. Lineage (NCBI taxonomy): Eukaryota > Fungi > Ascomycota > Sordariomycetes > Hypocreales > Nectriaceae > Fusarium > Fusarium transvaalense. The sequence goes on from JABFFG010000509.1 coordinate 9,774, forward strand.
ATTCTTGTGCCTCAAAGCGATTGGCATTGGCTTTGTTTAGTTTTATGGCGGGTGATTCCCGCTCACAGTGCTATTCAGTAAACACAAAAGTATTGTGCAATCATGTTACTGGTGTGGCACACCCTACACCACAATTTGGCAGGCTGCATAATACATTTGCCCAGTATATATGGTGGAATGACATCGCCAGCATTTAAGAGGTCAAAGGAATCAAGCGCCCAATCGCCGTTTCAGCCACACCACAAGACCACTGTTAGTGGTGGAAGAAAGAGATGAGGCAGAATAAAGTAGGCGGCTACCAATTACAAAACCGTGTTGTGTATTTTCAACCCTCCCAACATGACCAAGGATGCGCTGAACATGAATGCTTGGTTGCGCCAGACGGCAAGAAGCTATCAAGCACACTGTAACACAACGTCCTTACAAGTGGCAGAATGATACAGCGCAAATAATTCGTCATCAACGTATTAGATATTGACACGTCGCGGTTCACTATGTAAATATATACGGTGTCACTAGCTCTGCAGTGCTCTCTACAGGAACTAGTACAACACTATCTACCCAAACGATACGAACCTTCATCAGTAGCTCAATAAATGATAACACAAGACAACCTAGTTTCTGCTGCCCCAGAGTAGAAGCAATGAAAGGAAGCTCAGTTACAGCCAACACCTGTAGTACAACACAAGGTTTTCTAATTTAGGGGTGAATTAATGATACAGCTTGGTCAGGTGTCAGCCATCTCCGCGGAGCAGGCGGGTCTACCTAACCGCGACTTCACGCTGCCATGTTGGGTAGATAAGCTTGTTACCTCACAACCGAGGAACACTCGACAGCCAATAATTAGTCATTCGTTCCCATTTTTCAAACTGCTGCCTGAATTGTGCGTTTGTTGCAAGTGTCACTGCATGCCCGGTAGCCCTGCCTATTAGCTACTTGGATGGTTACCTGCTATTAAGCCCCTGTGCACAGACGATGTGTCGAAGACTGCCTTGTATACCCTAGCGAAAGCGCTGTTGTGGCTGCAGCCGGTCAAGCAAACCGTTTTTAAGCCTTCGATGGTGTTTGTATCAAAACCGAAAATGGCATAGACCGAGGGTGTTTTCTTTTCCTCAGGAGCTTCAGAGACCAATAAAACTGGTCGGTAATGCAGAGAGTTTCGGGTCGGCCAGCTCCTTCACACCATAGTAATCCTTTGTATCTTTTAGCATTTTGCCTTTCAGTTAATGCTCTTGTCGAATAAGCGATTCGATGCCCGCCCTAGGTCGAACAGCTGCTTACAAAGCCGACGGAGTAGCATTTGATGCTGCTTGTTTAATAGGACGATACCCTCCATCGTTTCTAGCTCCTTCTCATTATTTCCCGCGATGAAATATAATGAAGTAATCAATGTTAAACTGTTTTAATTCTGGCTATTTGAGCTACTCCGGACCGGCGCTAGCTAACCCCAAGCGACCCCGAGCACAAATCAGCGACTCGGCTTAAGGAAAGCTGTACCCGTTGACTCATAAGGGGCGAGCCCAGGCGAGCCAACTTAGCTTGCTTGTACCAACACGTCGTTTGGAGACATGACCCAACGCTGCTTTTCGTGGGGCCAGTGCAAGCAGGCCAGACCTTCAAGGTCTTCGAACGGCAGGCTGTCTACGATGCGAGACTTCTCGCCAGGCGTGGCACATTGCCCCCGACAGAAGAAATTCAGAGCTGGGAGGAGAATAGGATCAAGGTACGAGGCTATGGAGCCAAGTTCGCTCTTGTCTTTCCGGATTTCGAGGATTATTTCGAAACTCTGAGGAAGCTCGCTGGCGAAGCAAATGGCGTTAGGAGACACTTTTCAAGGTTCAATCCTGAGTGGTTCCGTACATTCTTGGAAGGACATGAGCTACGAAAAAATATGTGGAGGACATTGAATAATGAGGCCAGGAAGAGTGAAACGAATACTAGTATTGCAAAGTCGCATTTATAGAATTATATAGAGGGATAGCAGTTCCTCTAGCTTATTAATAGTACTTCTAGTAGCTATATTTCCTCTTTAATCTATCAAACCTAATTATTATCTCTATTAAGATATAGATATAAGACTTTATAACTAAAGCTGCTGCATGAGTACAGCGCTATTGAACTAGTATCTTTAAAGGCTTTCTCTACAATAAACATTTACTCGTTAGCTAGCCGGGAGGGGCGGCAAACTAAGTAAGCTTTGCTTAGTTAGCAACCCTCCCGGCTAGCTAACGAGTAATATTACAGAAAAGATACGAGCCCTGTCAGTCGAGAATACGTACCCCATTCGCCAAATCATTCTTAGCGGGGTAGTTATTCCAAATTTCCCTCATCCACCATCACTTCTTTTATCAAGCTCATCACATCACTATTGCACAGTCCAATACCACAAAATGACAGCTTCCGTGGAAGCAGATACGCATATCCCGCCACAAGATGCACACGAATCCGCTATCCGCCCAACGCATCATCTGGAGGGGATAAAAGTCGGAGAGAACAGCGTGCAGCTCTTGGTATCGACAAAAGACCATCTCTATGACGCAAAAGACGTTGGAGCTGCAGACAACTCTTATCAGGTCATCGGCTCTTGGGAGGACAGCTCAGTTCAGGAACTGACCAAAATCTTGAACCAGCGCCAAGTTATTACAACTCGACAGGCATCTGGATATTCGGGGGCATCACGCTTTGAAGCAGCACATGGAGCAGGGAAATCTCTTAGTGGAACTCGTCAGGAATAAGAGCAATGGGCTCTGAAAAGACATGGTGCGAATTGACTATGTGATTGAGCGATTATGTTCTCCGCTCACGCAGATCTCGTCAACTGCGCTTTCGTTGCGTGCATATTGCTGCTGATTTTGCGATCTTAACATTTCGTTAAGACTCCTCTCTGAAACGGACCCGAAAAACTGAAAGGCTCCGTGACCGGCCCTAGCTCCCTTGATATTGAATAGATCTCCTAAAGTAGACACGCATATCTGTTTTCCGTCGTTCCCGACGCTAATGTCTTCCACAACGTGGACCCTGCCTGACGATGCCCATTCCGATGCCCGGTCACAAACACTCAAGCATTGCCTTGTGCTTTCCAACTCATTCTGAAGCATCTCGCGATTTGTATCAGGATCAATCTCTGGATTCTGACATTGCAACGAAGATCTAAGCCGAAGGTTTTCTTCGGTATCGTCACGGTGAGATTCAAGCCGATCAATGGTGTTCGAGAGATTGAAGCTGCATGTTTTGAGAGTGGAAATCGTTACGGAATCAGCGAGTGTCATGTTTTGGGTAGAGATAGATAATGCAGCGGCATGCGAGGTATTCTCAGCGGGAACAGTTTGGAAATGCATCCCGTTAATCTCTTCCAGGACACGCCTCAAATACGCAAGACATCGTTCAGTACTTTCTTTCTCGTTTTCGAATCTTTGTAAATTGGTCCGGGACTCGTTAGTCTCGGTTGTTGTGCCTCGGGACATTATATCGTGCAATTTCGTGTTAATATCCTTGAGATGCTTTTCCAAATCAAGCTTTGTATCGCAGATTAGGTCCTTATAGTCATTCAGTACTTCAAGAGTAACTTTGGAGGAACGCCTACAAACAAGTTAGAGAAATTCACAGTGAGGACAAGTAACTGACAGGTTGGCATCAGCTAGCGCTATGGTGATAGTAGCTTTGTACCCAGCCAAAAGCTCTTTAAACGAGACTATATCTCCGTTCATATACATCAACTTGGCCCAGTCTCTGAAGCTTGTTCTTGCCTTGTCTCGAGAGCGCCTGCTGTTCTGTTCGACGAGGGTTTGGAAATCCGCGCACGCCTGTCGGCATTGGATGAGGGGGAATTTGAGCGGCAAAAACGCTCTCTCATCGGTGCGTACATGATCCTGAAGCGACCGAAGAACTGACTCAAGAGATTTAAGCTCACGAATGAGATCAGAAACTGCAGTTTGGTGATTGCGAAAACTCTGAATCGTTTCGTAGAGTAGTTTGCTGGATTGCAAAGTTGCCGTGACAATAGCAATCACTCCTGAGGCGACGCTCAGCGGATCTCCCATGGTAAAATGGTTCTTGCGTAATAGACCTAATATTCCATGCCTTTGTCAATGGACTGCAGGGGAAATAGGAGTCAAATTGAGCTTATATCGTGGTTTTGGTAGTTGGCATTATTCCGAGCTTTGCTTTGGCATGGAATGTCAAGTTATGCGGGGTAAATAGAACACGCAAATCCTGTAGACCCCACCAATCTCAGCCAGTAAGCCAAACAGGCTGAGTGATTGGTATTTCTGTATTTGTTTTGAACCCTACGATATCGATATGCAGGTTTCATAGTAGGAGATAAAATAATGTAACCCCGTTTGTTTCGGAACGTTGAAATACAAGTCTTATAGTATTCCGGTAAAGTAGATGTCGCGTAGCAGTTGTATCGTCAAGGCTATTGAGGCCTGACGCTTTGGCTTGCATAGACCCATTTTTGCCGCCTCTTGTCTTCAACGATTGGAGTTTCTAACGTTAGGGCTTGTGTATAGATCTATCGTAACACATTGAGGTCTGAATTCATACAAACCCCATGATGATTATATCTTTATTCACAAACTTCCGTGTCAGAACTCTTATACTCCCACTGCCAAGTATATATTTTAGCCTTGCGTGTGTCGTACATTAGGCCTCTATGATACACTTGAAAAGCTAATAGTCAAGCGCCTGATGCGGACATCAGCGCAAACGAGCTTACCAGTCCGAATACAGTTGGAAAAGGTAGTTGACAAATACCAGTCGCACCAATCCTGGCGTTTCGCAATCCTGTCCTTCACTCTTCGTCTTTAAACCTTCTTCCTCAAACAGATGAAGTATATTGCTTCAAGTGAGAAGGCGGCGCTATCCGAAGATCCTAATCTTACACACTTAAGCGACATATATATCCGTAACACTCGGTCAGACCTACCTGTTGAGATCGATCTTTAGCATCTCGAGAGGAGAGATGAATAAACCATATCCAGGACAAGTGCTCGACATCTGATAGGCCATCTCATAGACAAGTCTGGTTTTGAGACAGCCTGCAGATTTATATACTCCTCTGTACTTTTTTTTTACAAGTGAAGACTAAATACAGGTTTACTTCAGAAATTATACTAAACTTTCGAACTATACATCTGTCCTAGAATGATAATATTAACCTGGGGATTCCTAACATTCAGCTTCACTTCTCCCAACCCCATACTCCTCTTCATTACTCAAGCCATCAACCAGAAGCCTTAAACCTTGAGATGGATGTAATTAAACTTGCTCTTGTGCACCTTGCGCGTCCCATAAGCCCTATAGTTGTTCCAGTTGTACTCCTCAACAGTAACCATATCCCCATCGACAGCAGAAACCCAAGCAACATGTCCGGATTTCCCAGCATTCGTCTGAGCAATACAGCCCGGCACGGGCTTGTTGTCAACCCTCACACCACTCGCCCTGGCAGCCTCATCCCATTCATTACCATTACCCCACCCTTTTCCTTTGTACTTGTTGTGGAACTTGATGCCCAGGCGTTCATTCACGCGCCATGCCACGAAGCTGGTGCATTGGCACTTGAAGTAGAGCCATTTATCCACTGGACCGCAGCTGTTCTTGTAGGGGTAGTCGTTGACCCTAGGACCTGGAATCTTCTTGTTCTTGGGAGGTTTGGGGACGTTGGTGCATTTGCCCTTGACGTAGCCGTCTTTTCCGGTCTTAACGTATTTATCAGCGACATAGCAGCCGTCAGACGTCTTATCCCAGATGGAATTTCCTTCAACGTTATCCCCCTGAGTCTGGCAGGTGATAGTGACATCCTGGCCTTTCTTGTAGGACTTCTTGATGGCGAAGGCTGTGCCTGGACCGGAGCGGCAGTTCAGGTTGTCGCTAGTTACGGGGTAGGAGTGAACTCCAGTGGAAAAGAATGCGAGCGCATAGGCGCAGAAAGTTGTCAACTTCATTTTAATAGGTAGTCAAGGAATGATTTTGACTGCTCATGATATTGAGTCTGGATGTGATCTGGGTGGTTGCTTCAATTTATAGAATTGGAAGCCAACACCAATTACCCCTTCAGCTGAAGGAGAATACAATCACAAACAACTGACATGCGAAATCAAAACAAAGACAGACAGATTGAAAAGCCCCTGTCTGTCAGACGGAGGAATGCATTGCTCCATTCAATTAACATTTATTGGCAACTTTCTGGCGGCCTGCATATTGAAATTGAAGGACCTCTTTGAAAGGGTTCCGGAACAAAGACGGCATCCCCGGTATTCCACAACACGGCAGTGCTCAAGGCTTCAGAAACGGCTCTTGCCGGCTCCGTATTAGCTCTTTTTTCAGCTGCCGCGGAGGTATCCTGAAAAAGTTCGGACCACTTTCCTCTTTAACTGTTTCACTGTGCAGCATAATCGCGGCATTTTCATTCTAGTGGATAAAACTAAAAACAGGGGTACTGATCATCTGCATAGTCTTGTCTGCATTGGGAAGGACGTCTATTAATTACTCTGAGTGTAACCACTTAGCATTGGAGAGGATGTCATTCAATTGATCTACATGTGATGAATGAGCCCTGACAAGATTTGCGGTGTTCTTTAGTCAGGAGTATCATCGAGCATATGGGTAATCTCTTCAAAACTATTAGTTTTGACGGCAGTAAATTATGAAGTCAGTCAGTTGTCAATATTTACCTAAATCCTTTGATAAGGCAAGTTCTGAGGAATCTATTGTCTATTCTAAGCATTTATTACATTGTATATCCATGTAAGGAACAATATCCATTGGTCCTGATGGTTCTCGTCAAATTAGAAGTGAAATCACAACATTACGGCAAAAGCAATGTTCAGTTTTAACGGCTCCATCAGAGCTATACGCTTGGTGCTACTTACGGCTTACAGCGTCTTTGCCCATGTCAACAACCTAGCCAAGAATGAAAAACCCTACCGTAAAGGCTTCACCCTGTTCCGCAGCTCTAACATGCGCAGCACAGACAAGCTTCCAAACGCCGTTGGTTTCCATTCATTTAGAATCCCCGCTGTAATTACTACGCGCCGCATCCTCGCATTTGCTGAGGGTCAGCCGCACAATACTTAAGACCAGGGGGATGTCTATCTAATCTACAAGCGTACCAAGACCACCAACAGCCATGGCGAGAGACTCATCCACTGGGATGCCCTTTGAGTGATGAGCGGAAAGGGAGATGACACTTAAGGAAATCGCAGGCCCATGGCTAACGCAAGCACCATCTAACCGTTTCTGAAGTGGAACAGCGGCACCTATAGCCAAGAACTGCGGTAATGGCCTCCCGAGCGGGAAAAAGATAAACCACGATCAATAGTTCTTGAGAAGGGAGAGGTTACATGTTCCTCGCCTAGAGCGCTAACGACGGCAAGACTTGTTCTCATCCTATGGATATCATGAAGCAGCCTAGACATGACGGATCATAATTGGATGCTATCAGCCCTGGAATAAGACCGTTCCAGCTCAGAGCAGACACATCATTAGCTGTGGCAAGCCCGGCAAGCGCATACAGTCCTACCAATCCCTCGAAAGCGCCAGCCTCCAAAAGCACCATCGCCCAAACTCTTGATGGAAAGTTCCCCTGGAACGACCGTGCCTCTTCCAATAATACCTACCGCAATGTCACCCGGGGCCCTATTTTTGTATTCTGCTCCTTTGTCTACGACAAGGGTTTTGCAGACGCATCCTGCACGTCGTCCACCCTCCTCTCCATCAAAAATAACGCCAACAGCCCCGCACGCAAGCTCTGATGCTACTATCTCAGGTGTTGGGTTTAGGGCTGTTACTCGAGTTTGACTAAAACGGAGGATCAAAAGGTTGGTGCTTTGGTTGACACAGACTTTTAGCAGGCTGGAGGGTCAGAGAAGGATCTAAGGAAAACAGTGTGCAAGAGGTTCATTATAGTTTAGATTTTAAATAATTAGAATGCATTAGACGTGGCTGTGACAAGCACAAGATCTCTGTAGCTTAATCCCCTGGAGGCATGTATAGTTCAGCATCGACTCTTGTTTATCTCTTCTGCTGTTGATTTCCATTATGTTCTTTACACCCAAGGCTTAGCTCCTTCAGGGTAGTATTGCTATGTCTCTTTTATGGGGAACACCCTGCCTGGGGGCTGTATATTGACCCCTGCCTCAGCCTTAAATAACCGTATTAGCCGCAGCATGACTTGACCAATCATGCCTCCGAGACTCAACTACCGGGCTTTGATGTAGCATTCAGCAGGCAACTAGAGGGTAGAACTCAAGGATCAGTACCTTCATTATGTTATAGAGCTGAGTATCCCATGCAGATAAACGCCTCAATCAATGCGTCTCTCCACACCCGAGGCCCGTCCTCTTACGTCTGACGGAAATTTCCGCAAGATAGCAGACGTATCTCATTGGTACTATACTCACGTGGCTCCATGAGCCTATTGGCTCCTATGTACATGCCGTTTCGAAAAGCGAAGGATCTTCATTTAGTTTCTGCACGCACAGAAACAAAGTCCCCAGCCTTTCCCGCTCAGGGCCAATCTCCGAGATGATTCACGAGTCCCCACATCAACCACGATCCTCTTCAGGCAATGAGTAGCTTCCTAATCTAGTAGAACGGCATAGGGCAAGACTAAATTCATACATCGGCATACGAGTTGTCCCGTCTTATTATGCAAGAAGGGGTCTAGAATGCTGGCAGTTATGTTCTTCAGCTAATCAAAGGGGAAGGCATCTTAATGAAGGATGACAGATTGTTTCAGGGTGCAGATGGAAGTGAGGGCTGAAGGTTCACGTCCGCGTTTTACTATTACACAGCGTTAAGATTTAGGTATATAAACGGCTTACCATGCCCTCTTGAGCTTGAACAGATACTCATTAATCTCCTTCAACCCTCTTTAACTTCCCCTCTGCAGAACATTGCTCACCATGAAGTTCACTCTCTTTGCCCTCTCTACCCTCACGGCCTCCCTTGCAGCCGCATACCCCATCACCGGCAACGACGTCAAGTGCCGCTCTGGCCCAGGCACCAGCTATGCGGTCAAGAAGGTATTGAAGAAGGGCACCGACGTCCAAATCACCTGTCAGACCGAGGGCACCAACATCAGCGGGAATACCATCTGGGATAAAATCTCGGATGGCTGCTATGTCTCGGACTACTACGTCAAGACAGGCTCTAGTGGATACATCAAGCCCAAGTGTGGCGGAGGTTGCTCTGCCCCATCGTCTAACCAGGCTACCGTGGACCTAATTGGCGAGTTTGAGGGTTTCGTTCCCCATATCTGTAAGTACTTTCTTGCTCTTGAGACTGTGAGGCCTACTAACCACCTATGATAGACAAGGACGCTGCTGGTTATCCTACCGTAGGCTACGGCCATCTCTGCTCCAACTCCAAGTGCACTGATGTTAAATATCCAATTCCCCTATCGAAGGCCAACGGCAAGAAGCTTCTCGCAGATGACATGAGAGTAAGTCCATCTTCAAGTCTATCCTTACATCTCAGACAAATAGTTCTAACATCATGATAGAAATTCGAGAAATGCATCGCCAAAATGGTCAGCAGCAAAGTCACTCTCAACAAGAACCAATTCGGTGCCCTGGTTAGTTGGTCGTTCAATCTTGGCTGTGGTGCCGCAGAGGGATCGCAGCTCCTCAAGCGTCTCAATAAGGGCGAGAAGCCCAACACTGTGATTTCTCAGGAACTTCCCAAGTGGGTTTACGCAGGCGGAAGGAAGCTCCCAGGTCTTGTTCGTCGGCGTAACGCCGAGGTTGCTTTGGCTAAGAAGGCGACGAGCGAGAAGGCTCTTCCTGTGAAGTGCTAGATGGTTTCTTTACCGCATTAGGGAGTAGTTATCACGGGTTAAATGTGCGATTCTATCTCGGAAGATAGTCGCTTATTATTCATCTGAATACTAGCTGCGATAATCCACGAGGCGCTCCTGGCCCCCACTCAACGCCTTCTGAGCCGCTGGCTCACTCCGTGGTCGCAATATTCCCTGATGGACTTCCTCTCGTCTTCCGTGAGACACGAGCTTCGAGACTGGTATAGAGTAATCGATGGTACTATTAAGAAGAAGGTTTAAATCAGTTAGTTTCTACTCAAGTATTATGACGAGCATAAATATATTATTCTTAATAGTTTCAATTGGGATTCTTCAGCCAAAACTTGAAGATTCCTTGAGCTCTTTATGTTAATAAGTCTACACATTGAGGGAAAATAGCCTTAGTTTATACACTTGGCTGTACATATCATTATATGGAGTTATGGTTTAAGTGCTATATGGAATCTGATAACTTTAAGACTTGAAATGATCAGCGGACTTAGCAGTGACAAATCGCAGAAAACACCTGGCAACAGAGTGGCAGGAAAAGATAGGATGGCAAGAATTGGTGGTTTTTATAAGACAAGGTAGAATAGATATCCAATGTTAAATAACAATCAACATCGCCAACACAATTGTGCAAACAGAAGCTATCAAACCACCATTGCCACGGCCTCCCGCTCCATTCTCTCTATCTTCATTTTCTTCGGTTCGAACGGGAATATCTGGTAAAGTGACTGATGCACTCTGCCCGTATAGTGTCATTGTATATGGCTCATGGCTGAGAGTCGCATAAGCTGGATTGATACTGGTTGCGGAATCTGTCGATGAATCTGTCGCTGACATTGTCGGTACCTTGGCAGTTTTGTTGTATTCTTTTTGCTGAGAGATAATGCTGGAAGGGATTGGCGCAACAGTGTAGCCATCATCTTTGCAGTCCGCTCGGTTAGTCTCGTCCGTATCGAACATGAATTCGCCCATGACGCTCCTGCAATCGTAGCAACTATAACTCTGGTGTTAACAATGACCTTGATGTCAACTCTGAGTTCCGACTGCTCTTACGCTTTCTGCAAAGGAACCCATCCTGACTCGCAGGTGCACTCATAATATTTGCGGCCGGTCTCATCTCTGCATTTCCGATCGATCTTGTTGTATGCTTCGCAAATAGAGCCTTTTCCTGTGCAGTATTCGCGGCCTTCTTCGCTGATCAAGGCAACGGACAAATGGGCGATGAAGAGGCCGATTAGCACTCTCCGAAACGCGCTCATCCCCATCATCTTCACTAAGTTGCGATCCCGTGAATGTGGGAGAGCTTGAAAACAGTGTATACATGCCCAGTCTAATAAAAGACTTGAAGTTGGGTTAAATCAAGCAGCGATCCCTGCCCACAAGAGATTCAGCCCTGGCAGACTAAACCTGCACTTTATGATACACTGGGAAGGTTCCTGAAATGATCTGCAAGCTTTAAATTGGTGGCGCTAATCTAAAACGACCATCTTTATTTTCTCCATTCAGCTGTACAATAAGGTGGTTCTGATATGTCATCTGTGCCGCGCCAGGACGAATATGGATATTGACAGGACGAATTTCAACACCGTCTTACTATGATGCTCGTAAATACTGCGCCTCCAATCTTTTTCTCGCGGCACTTTTTCTAGGGGTCACACAGTTGTCAGCACTTGTATCACTAGTGGCTATAACTAATCGTCAGGAAAACTGGAGGAAGGTCAAATTCTCGAAGATTAGAGGTCGGTAATATCCGGCAAACGAGAAATATAGTTGAAATGGCTTACCACTTTTGATCGCGAATGAAACCATGTAAGGCTGACCGCTACAGTAAATTTCGCACAGGTTTCCAAATTAAGCCAGGACCAGCATGCTGCCAAAGAGGAGCTGTCATAACAAGTACCAACATATAGGCAGCCGCCTCTCTCTTTTCGCTAAGAACACAAGTGTTGAAATTGAAAAACAGATCGAACAGAACTGATATCCCCCAGGCGTTACGGCTGGGTCCAGAAACAAAATGGCTGAGCTGACTGTGGGCTACGCTGCTGGTATTATTGCCTTTGGCATCGTGATTGGTAAGTTTTGCTTTCTGATCCGAGAAGGCTTTTGCGCGAAATAGAACATCAGAAGTGTGCTGACTCGGCTGGTAGCCCAACTGTTTTGTCCAACAGCCATCACCCTAATTATTGCTGGCCAGCTGCGCGATCATGAGACAGCGGGGACATGGTAAATTCTTACAACCCCTCTCTACTTGTTGAAGGGTAGTCTGACAAAGTACAGGACGACTGCTGGGCGGGTTCTCCAAAGCTCTCTCTGGCCTACCTTGCTCCGAGCCGACTCGACCCAACAAAAGGGCGTCCGCAGGTCCATTTCTTTCATGACCTCGATGGTGCCGTTGATCGCTCTGCTCATCTCCCTTGCTGGTGTGATCACTCCTCTGGGGTTGTATGAACAAGATGAAAATGCCAGCGAATCAACCTCGGCAACCTTTCAATACGCGAAAGACACAAGTACCTTCCTCCAAGGCACGTCACCGCGCGACAACAAGACCTTCACACGGACTTGCAATTATTCACCAACGTGTCTTGCTCCCTGTCCGTACACTCCTGATGTCACCATTGTTTCATCCGACGGTCTGCAGTCTAACTGTACAACACTTTACGGCACTAACACAACTGTGCCGAATATCCTCCACGACATCTACATGAGCGGAACCAAGAAGCGTCGAACCACCATCTCGAATTATTTCGACATCCAATGGCGCCAGCTGACCACTCAGTATAACAAAAACTACAACAACGGCACACCTATTGCAGTTGGTGTCTTCCGTCCCCTAGAGTCATTCGCATTGAGAGAAGACATTCGACCAGTTGAAGGTCTCATCGTCGATAGCAAAAATGGTGGCGTTGGCCTAAGGAACCATACATTACCCGTCGGCCACACACGGGGCGCCACTTGGACCGAAGACTTGCTTTTTCTTGAGCCTGAGACAGAGTGTGTCAATCTCAATGTCTCCATAGACTTTGAGATCAGCACCAGCTCCAAGTCGAGCTCTGGCATCGCCGTCACCAAGCTTTTCATGACCGACCACGGTGGCTTCGTTCATATCAACAAGACCAACCCCGCGCATGATGCAGAGAACAACGACAACAAGCCAGATCTAAAAACACGAGCATATAAGGCAGCCTGGTACACCAATGGCATCAACATGCTTCTCATGAATATCTCGGACCCTACAGATAAGACCAAAGGGGTAAAGGCATTCGACAGAATTGACTCCAAGATGGGTCAGAAGTGGAAGTTGCCTATCACGGAGATCTACCATACAAAGTACCAGTCGTTAGAGTTCCTTAACGACTTTGGTAGTATGATGGGTGTGGACAAGACATCGAGTAACTTTTCAAGAACGGAACAAATTTACGATAATCCCTATGAAATCACGACTGCAGACTATGATGCCGCAAGTGAGTTTCTCCTTAATAAACAGAGTCGCTTTACTGCGTTGCTAACTTTAATTTGAAGAACTGATTTGCCAGGCCACCACGCTGAATGCTCCACCTAAGCTCAATCATACATATGTAGCCTGCAGTCTGGTCCGCGGTGTCCCCAGCAGGGTTGATGATGGTCCTCCAAACCTGTTCGAAGATGGCAGCAAATGGTCTTCGCCCCTGTATACATGCGCCTCAACTGTCAAGGCCACTGTTAAGGCAGTCACATTCTTCCACAACGGTACTAGCGACAGCATCGAACGATTGACGATCAAGGAGGTGCAGGAAAAGGAGTACAGAAATGTGGATGACATGCCGCTTTGGGGTGTTGAGAACTGGTCCCTGGGCCTCGCTCAGTTCCAGCCAATCTGGGGCATCGTGGATCCTGCGTTGAAAGACCTTCGTAACGTCAGCACTCTCCGAGCGCCATCACTATATATGCTTGGATCAGCCCAAGAGAATTTGTTTGGCACGTCAGGCTTCAACACTGGATTCTCCGAGATGAATATCCCCGGGTCAATTGTACCTATCTCTGCACTCGCGACTATTACCAATAGCCGCGATAGCTCAGAGCCAGTCATTGACTTCACTGCTCAGCGAAGCCTGAGTTTGTGGCTGAAGTGGAAAAAACTCTCATCCTCTGAAGATTCGATGCCCATGGTCTTCAAGCTACTCTGGAATGACCTTGCGGCTTCCGCCTTGGTGGGGTCTAAGGGTGTTCTGGGAGCCCGGAACGAGGAGCCTGATCAAGCAGCTCGAGTGGAGTTGATACCGACTGTTCACAAGATCAAGTACCACTGGGCTTTCGGCATACCTGCCTCCATCCTCGTCTTGGTCATAACCCTCATTTTTCTTGGTGTAACGGCAATGGCTGTGGTAGGCAGATCGAGCTTGGACCTCCTAAGACATAGACTCAAGCAAGTAGCTGTTGGGCGACTCTTGACGTCGGTTTTCCACCCGGACTCAAGCAGCCTCATCATGCCACCATCGGCGTGGAGCAAGGAGAATGGCGACAAGCAGATTCATATGGCTGGTGCATGCCCTCTCCCTGGTGGACCTCCTCCAATCATCGTCAATTCTGAATCTCAATTTTTCAATGCGCCGCCTCAGCAGTTATACCAAGCACAATGCTACCCACCACAGCCCTTTGACCAGCCACAACCACCGCCATCACAATGGAGGGGAAGTCCTGTCAGTACTGCTGACGAAGTTCATGAGTTAAAATACTTCCCTAAGCAAAACAGTTAGAGCACGCAAGGACAAGTTTAATGAAAAGTTCTAGTCAACAGCCCTCTATATTAATTAGCGGTAATATATATCTTTAGAAGTAGATCAGGGCCAGCCTGAATAGAATGAGGTTGAGTCTTCGCAGGCAAGTTCAAAATCTCATAGCGACACGGAATCTGCGTCACGACCATCCAGATTTGCTCCTTATCCCAATATTTCTTTGAACATCGGCATGCATACCGTGCCTCGCGGAATCCTCTGGTGTGCTGCCGTATTTGGTGTGTCGCTGCAATTGAGTTTCTTCGCCTATGCGATGTGGACCACGTTCTGCAACCAGGCATTATATGACGGTGGGGGCTCGCCCCATCTATGGTCTTTATGAGTGTCCCTTCGACGACAGAGATGAGGATACTTTGAGACGACAGAAACATGAAGAGGCAGAATTACTCAACAATTATATGGAACGAAGCTCTGAAGAGTTTTGAGTTTTATTGTACATATGTACATTTACACATATCGCTAGTTATTGTACTGGTCTCACCAGGCTTGAACAGTTCTGTGTTGTTTCTTTAGAAACAGATGGTCACTAGTGGTTGTGGCGGCTGACAGCCGAAATTGGATACCCCACTAAACTCACTTAAAGTTCCCATTGGGCTGATTACGCCTCAAGCATTTATGTTACCAAGACTCTTATCTTATCGATACTTTTCCTGTTATTGTCTCAGCTGCTAATTTACATACGCTATAACTGCAATGGAAACGAGAAGCAAAGCAAGTATCCACTATAGTGATCCTATTCATTATCGTTCTTTGTAAATGCTTTCCTTTACTAAAGACACTCTGGACCTCCCTGAATACTCTACTACCTTTTCCTTCCCCCTACCTACGCTCATTCAATTCTTGCTTGTCTACTGCGCTGAAACAACGGACGAAAGGTTTTTCAACGCCAAATAAGACACAAAACGAAGTGAGGTCTTCCAAACATTTATTCGAATTGTAATTATTAATATATTTCGCTATGCAGAGATGTTATTCCACAAGTGTAGTCAAATGTTATGAACTTTTAGTTTGTTTTAGAACCAGACTAGTCTATCTACCCTACCCATGCTTTTCTTTATCTGATAGCGTGGATCTCTTGAGCATTGGCGATTAGAACATCATAGTGACAACATCATACACTTCTCTGATAATAGTTACTACATCATCAATCAGTAGGTATCTGTGCCCCTAGCTTTGGTTAGCCCTCACTATAGCTCGGTATAGGGTGGGAGTCTTAGCAGCTCACCAGCTTCGCATTCCTGATTGGCCGACCACAGATGTGAGACAGTGCGTTCCAGCGAGGCCTCCTCCTTTGCTTATTTACAACTTCTCTCCCCAGCCCCAGAATACCCATTCACTATGACTTGAATTGCGTATGCATTTTTCTACACCAATTGAATCTCACGACAGCACGCAAGATCCCTGAATCTCACGTTACAAACACTTATCAAGTTCCTCTGCTAGTCCTTGGATCTTGCAATGACTGGAACGGTCTTCCAGCAGAGGTTATACCTGATTCAAGCACCACCAATACGGTATCTTCTTGCTGAAACTCCGGGCGAGATGCAGATTCAACACTGCTGGAGATCACTCATAAAGTATTCTAGGACAAAGGAAGAATCCCCTCTGGCAAACTCGTAAGGAAAAGGGGCAGAGGACGGAAAGACCTAGTAGGAAAGAGCAAAAGAGGCAATAGCTTGGGGCCGAGTGAGAGGATATGCCTTACCAATGGCGGCAGAGCCAGCATTACGGTCTGGAAAGAACAAGGATATGGGTCGCATTTTCTGGCAAGACAGCCGCTTACCCGTTTCCCATCTTGAACAAGCTCATGAGCAAAGCGAAGAAGCAGATCGCCTTTTGTCCCAATCCTCTGACTATTTGTGAGGGTATTGGCGGAGTTTTGATCCAATCGACTACCAAACACGCAAGCTTACCTTACGAACTTTCAACAAAGCACCAAAGCTCCATATCGCACCAGGTCATGACACCGTATCGTATTTAACGGTGCCCGACTTCACGAGCAGGTCTCGCTGATCGACCTCTGCTCCAGCGTCCTTGCCATTGTTCACGAGGCATCCGTGTTTGCCAGGAAGAATGGAATGACATCAAAGGCTTCCACGCTCCAGATTTCCAAGGCGTATGTCTAGCGTTGCTTTTTATATAATCTTGATATCTTATTCACCTCAAGCGTTGAACTTGACCTTTACTAACCACACTTTCCTTCCGGTACTCCCTTGTGATACTTGATATAGGCCAATTATGATGAAGGATGTTATAGTCTTTTACCTGGTCCGCTATCTACTGCCTAAAAAGGAATACACCGGCACTCAAAGTGGTAGAATCTTTCTAAACAATCATGTTACAGACTCTCTTAGCATTCAGTGCGCAGCTTTGATCTTTTATCTCGAGAAGCGAGTTCACATGTATGTTCCTTGCACTACGTGCACTTTATAAATTTTACTCAGACCCCGCCAGGTCCCTTCGCTTTACTGCCAGTGGCTTAAATGCTTGATTAGTTTGAGTGAATTTTGGAGGGCCTCTTTATCATTCTTATAGTCAATACCAATCCCAGGCCATTCTTACATCGTGTGGTACACCGCGGGGAAGCATCTGTTGTGCCACCTGATCAGAATTTTAACCAAATTACCCTATATCTTAGTAGGGTGTAACACAACACATCACCACATCATCACAATTAGGAAGTCATGCTGAGTATGGAGTCTGGCTCTTGAAACAGACTGGCTGATGAACAAGTCATACAGTGCATGCCCGAAGTCAGATTGAATGGGGCATGGCTACATGAATGTTTTATAAAACCAGGCGACTGAGCACTCCACTCTTCTCATCAATTCAAACCACCACCAGTTTTATGTATCCAAGGATAAACATTAATATCTTTCCAGATGGCGCCCCCCATTTCTGACTCAAAAACTTCTCTCCCTACCGACCAGGCGCCTGCAAATAGTGATAACCAAGAGTCAAAGCCGACTCTCCTTGAGACGGCGGAAATAGCCTTTACCGATAAATACAGCTCGCCCGTTGCTTATATCAATGGCGAAAAAGACACCTGCTGGCATCATTGGCAAGGGTGTATAGATCTGAAGCCTCTGCGCTTCGAGAACCGAACCGGTACTTTTACCGCTGTGATGCGCAGCTCCGAAGACATTTGGCTGGGGAAGCACAGACATCGTGGCAGTGTGACTGTTGTCATGCTTAAGGGTGAATTGAATTACAAGGAGTTAGGTTTTTACGCCTTGAAAGGAAAAGACTATACTAATTGCGCGTATTAGATATGACTGGGTTGCAAGACCTGGCGACTACATAGTTGAGAACCCCGGAGCGATCCATACTCTACACATGGGCAAGGATACGGAGGTGCTCGTCACCGCTACAGGCAGTCTTGAGTTCTTCAATGATGATGGCACCTTGAAGAACACTATGGACATTTTCAGCTACGCTCAAATGTATTACGAGCACTGCAAAAAGCAGGGGATTCAGCCTAATGACAGGCTGTGGTATTAGTGCACAACAGACTGGCGCTCTAGATCCTTATGCAAATACATCAATTTTCTTTTTTCAGAACTGGTGCCATCAGTGCACATCAATCCTTGATTTTGACTGATATCATTGTGTCCATGCAGGCTATCGTATGTGAAAGGGCTAGCTCCGTTCTGGAGCGGAGCATGCAGCCGCAGTGACATATCTCCTGAGAGGTCATAAGCCTCCGGTCAGTACTTTGACCCCGAGTACAAAGAGATGACGAGAGCGTCACCCAAGCAAGAGTTCGGATTTATGTCGCTTTTTGTAGCGGATCAGCTTACAGTACCATTAACTCAGGACTTAAGCTAACTGGAACATTTCAATTAGTTGCTACCCTTCTATAGTTACTCTTTATATACTGTATTTTATATTGGCTGATTGGCATATTCTGATTGGCTTATACCGCCGGTAGTCACTACCTTGGAGGCTTATAACCCCAAAAGATAACCTGCTAACCGCTCGTTACGCACAGGCAAATGGACCCTACGATCTGCAAAAAGTCGCACATATAGCTGAACAGTTTAGAAACATTTCAGTGGCCTTATAATGTTGTATCGTAGCCCTCGAAATTTTCCAGCAAGATTTATGGAGCATAAGAGTATTGATGGTTCAGTTAACTTGCTGACCCCCACCACCAAACTTATCCTGTTGCCCCTCACCTTACCTGTCAATTCTATTACACAGTTTTGACGAGAATACGGAGCCCTCGGCTGGCTTTGATGACAGCAGCCAGAGAACCAATCTCCAGACGGAACCCTTGTCAGCGCTCTTCGATCACCTTGGCTGACCTCATTGATCTAAGTCTGTTAGGCTTCAGCCGTTGATCAGATTGTTTACTATAGCACCGTTGTTCAATTTAGACCATTTTTCAATGAACACTGCTTCACTGTCAAAGATTATCCAAGATACAAAAAAAAACAAAAAAAATTGCTTAATTATATTAGCAGACAGAATCCCCAATTTTAGAGACATATTATTCGATACCATTGGGGCTGAAATTTGGTCCGTTGATGGTCTCTTTTATGCTACCTTGCTGAAAAGTCGGAGGTTTATTAGCATGTATTTTCCGGATGGGTTAAGCTGGGTCTTACAACTCAGCCCCATTAGACAACTCCAGTGGGAGCAATGAACGTACCTCTGTGTTCCCAACTTCATTGTTATTGTTAACCGGCTTCGCGGAATACCACGCGTGATACATCAAAAGCTAAAACTTTCTTCTGCGAATCTCAGATTTCCTTCTCCATACTGATCCAACACCGCCCAACCATTCAGTTCGTCGGATACTTCTCCTACTAACCTGTCCCCAGATTCGGAACATCCTTCCCAACAAAGAAAGGAGCCACCTGGGATGGATTGCCCTCTTTTCAGCTCGAGACTTTGAATCTTGATTTCGTCAGCCTGAAAGGCCAGATGGTACGCCATTTGCGAACGCACGATACGATTATTCCACTAACACGACTTCATCAAAAGACAGAACAGCTCGCATGCCCCACACGAAGCGCATCTCATCCCGAGCCATCAGCGAACTATTCACATCTTTGCATCCAGACAGACTGTCGACTACAAACTGTCTCGACTCTTCACCTGTGGTCCCTCGATTGCACGGCATGCCGAGTAGGTACACCCTACCTATCCTCGCTTCTCTCAACTGTCTCTAATTTATAAGTCTACAGTCAAAGATGCTCGAGCATAATTACAGGATACAACCTGGTCTGTCCAACATTCGGCCCGTCAGACTTGCCAACCGCGGATCCAAGCCGCTCAACACCAACGGCTCATCCTCTGTAATGCCAAATTTCTCAAGCTTGTCATCCCAAGAACAACAATGCTAGGGCCTCAAAATCTAGCCTTCGCTCAACAACATCCACCTGCTGGTCGACTGCTCCAGAAACCGTGGGTTTGGTTAACAGAAACGACTAAGGTTCTGCATGCAAATCGAGCTAGGCTAAGAACCGGAGTTCAATCAAGCTGACAGTCGCAGCTGGGGAAGGAAGGAATTAGGCGAGACACAGCCCTGGCAATCACCAATGCAAGTATTCGTCTACACTGCGCCAACTGATGTCCATGTCCCAACCCATCAAGAAATGGTGGAGAATAATCTTTGGATCTTTTACAGATAGGATAGAACCAAGGATGCATATTCACGCCATCTGTCTCCTTCCAAGGCATCCCTAGAGCTTGCCGAGTTATGAATCTCGATCAAATGGATAAGAAGCATTGTCTCTCGCAAGTCTCGTCGATCTATTCATAAGCTGTATTACATTAGAGATAGGCCTATTTGCAGAATAGGTTACCTGCAGACCACCATCCTCAACGTCAAATCCACCTTACAAGGCTGACCGTCTTGATAGCCGATGCATGAATCGCAGCTGGAACATAATTACGTGGACTCTCAGTAAGTTCTATGTATCAAGTCAGCCTGATGGGTGAGAGAGATCGAAATGTGGAAAGGCCGACGCATGATACAAGCGCCACAAGTGCATTTTGTTCAGCTCTGCACACGCGGGCCTATGGGAATTAACGTGGCTTCAATATTCCCTGTAAAAAGGAGCAGCGACGTACATAATGCTAATAGTTATTGACAGAAGGCCAATCAAAGTGTCCTAGTACCAGAGGCCTCCTCAGAGTGTCTCAGATTCTTGATTTAGGGAGAACTACACATACAGGCGGTTAGGTAATATGGTCTAAGGCAACTATAAAGACCAGGGCGGCCTTTGTAATCTTTCGCAAGCACTCATATATCTCCATCCGTCTCACAACAACTTAATTCCACCAAGAATGGACGGGAACTCCTGTCTAGACAACGCAACGCAGGTCGGTCCTCCAGAACTGGGCCTGTCGATCGCAGACTTCTACGAGTCCTGGACAAAGAGTCAACCATGCGTGGAACTCTCGTCTTACATCAGACCCGATGACGCGGGATCGATCCTCCCTTGGCCATACACCCTTGCCTGGTTTCTTATACACTTCCCCATCACACTCATCAGAGTCCATCGATGGGAGAGAGTGCAGGCCTTATCCATCATCCTAGCAATTATCACAGTATGGTTTCAACTTCAGGCCTACACTAATAGCATTCATCCCGATTCAGTCCTTGTATGGATGCCGATATTCGTCGTGCTTGATATTGGGGCTATGATGCAGCTGGTATTTTTGATCGTCGAGGATAATGGTTTTCGACCGCTATTGCAGGCCTTTCCTACGATCTTCAAGAGGAAGAATCAGCAAGACAACAGACCTGCAGCAGATGATCAGCAAGCAAATGAAAGCCCGGATCTTGCAGGTCGGGCTTGGATCGCCTTCCTCGCCGTGCTACTTGGGATCCTCCTACTCGCCATACAGATATTGGGCCTTGTAATGGCTGCTATCGGGTCTCAGAACAGAAACGTTACGGCAGACTGGTGCACCACTCAATTTACTAGGGCCCTCGCTGTAGAGTCTGGATGTCAGCTCTACAACGTCACTGCCTCATCAAGTCAAGGCATAGGCTGCATCACGCTCAAAGGCTACGAGCAGTACACATGGCTCACGGCGTCCATCATTATTATCTCTCTTTCACTTGTCTTTGAGGTATTCGACCTGTTGATCCTGTTACTTGTCCGTGGTACAAAGCGGTGGAGAGGCGCCAAGATGAAGAGACCCTGGTTCACAATGTTCTCTGGCAATATTGTTCTACTTGTTCTGATCATAGTTGGAGTCTTTCAGTGTCAGCACTTGCCGAGGAAGATTGATCAGAGCGTAACAGTGTTTGAGTACCAGAAGGGATTGGAACAGAGTGTTACATGTATTGCTCGCCTCACGCCGTATGGGGTACGAGGGGCTATAATTGGATGGACCGATGGGTTTCTGGAAAGCTGGGGAGAGACTTACTCTCCTAAGTCATATTAAAGATTACAAGAGATAAAATATAGAGATAGTTACTATATGTAAAGCTTAATAATAGCTGTTTACTTTAATAACTTTATATTAATATAAACAAGTAGACTTAATTCAATTTCCATTCAAGAAATCTTCATCTTTCACGGGTGAACTTTGCTCTGGTGGCCGAGCTGGGCTTTGTGCATTAGAAGTCA
Organism: Fusarium transvaalense; assembly: GCA_013623685.1. NCBI lineage: Eukaryota > Fungi > Ascomycota > Sordariomycetes > Hypocreales > Nectriaceae > Fusarium > Fusarium transvaalense. Next base: position 31,946 of record JABFFG010000509.1, read on the forward strand.
AGTCTGGTCCATCCTGCATCTCAGTGTCCTCATTAACATTTGATGAGAGCTTCCCTATCCAAGACCTTTTAGCCCGCTTCGCCCTTGCTTCCTCAAACTTGGCACGTTCTTTCATCCCCTCTCTCGCGAGAGCTCCAAGTTGGTGCTGTTGCTCCGACTCGGTCAAATCTGTCACATCGATTAGTAACTTCACTTTCTTATGCAAAGGACTAGTATCTGACATTTACTACCCCCGGCGGCAATCTGTATTTTCTTTGTCAGGCCAGTAGCTTGTTGGAGAAAGTTTCTTACTCCCAGAACGATGTCGCATGGGCCGTTGGGGACGACGAGAAACACGTGAGTCTTCTTCTCTACGTTCAGCTGTCGTGACCACTGAAGCTCGATGCGATATTCGGGGGTGAGTTTTGTCCCGTCAAATCCCGTAATAGGTTCTTGCAGATTTGCTGGAATGGGAAGAAAGGACTCGACCTTTAATCCAAGAATCCCGGCAAGAAATTGTTGAGAAACATAGTCGATATCTGCACCTGTATCAAGCTTTAGCGTGGCCGGGATCACTCTACGCTCATGGTCTGGATAGTCTTTCAAGTTTGCCGCTCGTATGTAGGCAACGACAAAAAAGTCATCCCCTTGGAGTTAAACCAAATCTTTAGTGGATGAACCAGAAAACTTATTATCTAATCGAGCCATGGCCGCTCTTGTTGATGGTAATTAACACTTGAAAAGCGTTATTGGGGTGAATGGGTGCTTACGTCATGTTCCGTAGTCCGTATAACAACTTTACTTGAAATTATTATTACCTGACGACTTAATACTGCTTATAACCGCCAGGACTGCTAGTATAACTATACAATGTTAGAGTTCCTGTAAGTATAGCATTCAATACTGAAGCACTCGTTAGGCAGCACGTACTTGACAAACAGGTGAGGATGAAGGAGGCGACTGTGAAAGTAGTTTGTGGATCTCCTCCAGCAATTGTCCAGGCAATGGCGATGATACAGGAACTCAACAAGGGAAGTATTGCCGCAATTGCTATGCGTGTGGAGTCCCATCCTTCAATAAATTCAATAGCATGACGTCTGTCGGCTCGACGTAATCGAAACACCCAGTGGATCCATTGGTCGCCAGTAAGGCATTGTGGGTTTCGATATGCATACATTATTTCTTGTAGAACAAAGCCATCAAAGGGCACCACGGTTGGTCTTGAAGTTTGCGTGTACTTAAACTATTGTTAGCGCATGCAGTAAGAATAAGGAAAGAATAATTAGTCTTACTGCAAGTATTCGAAATCCTTTGAGAGTCTTTAATGAAAAGTACCGTCGGAAAAAGCTACACATTTTGGTTTCATATAACCGTCGTATCTCGTAGAAAAATCGATAGTCGCTATCCACAAGTTGTGGATTGGCAGCTAGTGCCTCTGAATAGGTCTCTTGGGACTGGTACATCGAGCTGGATATACATTGGAGTTGCTGTAATATACAGCCTTCCTGCCCCGATCGATAACAGACAAGGTTGAGTGAGCATGTTGGCTTATTAACATCGAACTGGTCAGTAACCCTCGTCGCGGGTGATGGTTCTGTTAGTTGTGTGTTCGCAGCTGCCTGAGAGCTTTGATTAGGTGAAATTTCGTTATTCTTCTCTTCAATATCTTGCGATACACTATAAACATCGGGCATCGACACAGGAGGCACGAGGCTCAACGTTTCTTCGGGGACAAATTGCCCTATATCTTGATATTCGGGCGGAACGTAATCACGCTTTGGCTGAGAAATGCCAGTTACAGGCTTTGGGACATTTTCTTTAGGAGATAATCCTCGTTTCACAAGCTTCCAAGCATATGGCTTCTTCTTCCCGGTGTTCTTTTGTTCTGTATTGGACTCAGGGCTATTATCCGTCGGACAGCCTTCCACGTCCACAATCGTAAAATATTGTTGAACAACATTGGGGACTACCGATGCAGTTTCGTAGGAATCAAACGGGGAAGTATCGAACTGGAAGGCAGATATTTGCGGCGGCTCAAATGTGCTGGACGAAGCGTACTTGTAGTGGGGAAACTGCTTCGAAAGACATGCTTGCTCGTTGGCTGGCGGATACCGCGCGTCTTCTTGTTGAAAGGGTTTGTCGGGAGCCATAGCAATAAGCATCTAGACATGACCTAAGATGAATGTCTAGAAATTGATCTGCCTCTGGTGCAGTTTATACCTTATATACTGGCTTGGCTCAGACAACAGCCATACAACGAGTTCAGCAAGGCATACAGCTGAGCCCGTACTAGTTTACGCCACCAACCTAATCATGTGATACTCAAGTGGTCGATGAATAGACCGCTGGCAAAAGATGACCACGGCCAATAAGTTATACAAGGTGGGTGGAACAAGTAGCACCCTCCGCTTGGCAGCGGCGCTCTATGCCTAGCCTCCTATCACCTGAGAGCTCATACGCCGCCAAGCAGGTCACGACCAGAGCTCATACCCAATTCAGCTGCACCGAACAGAGGGTACTTACACCGCCGTCTAGTTCATGCAGTGGTAGAAGCACCAACAGGTCTCATTATTACATATTGCTACATAACCAATCGCCCAGCCGTACCAAGATTGTCCGCCGCTATGCCTGCTTATCATTATAGGAATTTATTCCCTGTCTTTGATTGGGGTCTGAACATGTTTTATTGCTTGAACGGTATTTATTTGTTTAGTAGTGTGTCTATAAAATACAGCAAATCGATGCTATCAGTATCTCGCTCGTAATGGTGCGATAACAGGGATTAGGTAGGCCGGGGGCTTGCGAGTTCTCAGGAGATAGTCTTTATTTAAAATTCGCGTTACCTCTTCGACTACCATGAGCGAAGCACTCTGGGAGAGACGATATCGTCCTCAAGGGAAGAGCTGCTGTGATAAAGACCTAATGAACTGATTGTGGTCTGTGAATGCGCTTTGTCCGTTGGGTGGTTTCAGAGAATGGCGTCCAATTCAGGATCACCAACCTGCAAAAGATATCGCTCAGACTGAACTAGCAAGTTGCTACCTTGTAGTTCATCTTATCTGCGAGTATCCATAGGCTAGCTAGTAGTGTTGACAACGAACTAGCTTGAGGCTTATTCTTTAAGTATATTAGAGATATACTCTAGGGTATTCTCTTTCATCATGATTAAATCACGGTCGGAGCTGGCAATGGCGCATAAGTTGTCCTTACCTGACTGTATAGCCACCTCGTCCTCCTCATTCTTCAGCTAATAAGTAACTTTGCTAACCACACTGATATTTTCAGCAAACGACAAGGCGTCTTTTTCAAAGCTGTAAAGAAAACACATGACCTTGAGCTAAAGTCTCATGCGATCATATGAAAAAAGTCGTATCACATGATTGAATAGAATTCGCATTGACAACTTTAGCTTACTCTACAATGTACACCTAGTTTCGTGGCTAAAACCACTTGAAGAATGCCTGGAGATAATTTGGAATGCATTACAAGGTATGGGATTAGCGTCAATAACCTAACATTGCATTCAAAACGAAAACAGGCTGAATACAGTGCGCATATGCCGGATTTTTGATAATTAGACCATGACTTCTGGGTGAAACCAACCGTGTTTAGACAGTGCGAAGATCTACTCGTGTAGCTAATTCTGGCATCAGTAAAAGGAAATTCAATGCCAGCTCAGGACACCGTTGTTGTGGGCATTGCAGCTCGAAGTCAGCCGCTTTCTATTCTTCGTTAGGCATTTACCGTTGGTGGGCTATGTCAGATGTTTCGACCCACTTGTCGTTGTGTTACATCGTCTCCAACAGGCTTTCAATGGTCTCCTCAGTTTGAACGGCTGGAGGTTGACGACCCTTCGTGCCCTCTTGAGCCTCCCATAGCTTTGCGTAATGACCACCTCGTGCCAGTAGCTCCGCGGGTGTACCCTCTTCGGTAATATAAGTGTAACCGTCGTCCCCTATCCCCAACATGATAATTTCTGCGTCGCGCTTCAAATGGGCCCCAACCTTTCTGTTTAATCCTATGTCGTTCGCTTCTCTATTCACTTGGCGCGCGATATCACGTAGATAGTCATCATAGAAGCGATGTGCGGTGAAACCAAAGTTGGGTGGAGGTGTACGTTCGCCATCACTAGTGGTTTCGTCCTCTGTCGCGGTAGAGTATTGGTCAATCTCGGTACAGGGACTGGAAAGCCTTTTCGCTTGCTTATGTCCGTTCCCATAAATCGTTCGGTCTACATGATTATGTCCTTTATCTCTCGCTTCATAGAGTCGTGATACATCTAGAACTTGTCAGTCAGTGATGGTGCTGTTTACACAACCCCATGTGTTATTAATGTCACCTATGGGGGACGTATGGGCATTACCTGACTGTTTCATACGTGGCAAGCTGTCATTGCTGGTATTGTGCCCTTCGCTGGTAGGTTCCGAAACATTACTTCGCTTAATGATTTGGGAGCAGCGCGGGCATTGATAAGCATGTCCACGGGTTCCTATGCAGCGGATAGTATTACACCCCAATGAAATCATCAAGCTGTTCATACGCTGCGCCACATACCTTCATAACAAACCGCCAGCTTGTAGAAGCATTTATCACACGTCGCGCAAAACCAAGGGCCAGTTGCATTTCCTTTTCGCGATATGGTGATTAGGTTCTGGACCACGTTACCCCCTCAGGATGTTACGGTTTTATTTATTGCAGAAGGTGACGTCTCCCTTGAATTTGAAGATCCATGGGGAGGTTCCCGCTCCGACGCGCCTTGCATATATCTTTCATCTTCTCCTCCTGCCACGTATATCACACTTATCGCGGAATCCAAGTCAGAATCTTGATAGATTGACGCTTCAGACAGCCTTGGCGTTTCCAGTGGAGAACATGGCTCTGGATTCTGCGCAAAACTCTTTTGGAGGATCACAGAAGGGGCATGGATATGTTAGTTATGGGTATCAGCAGTAGTTCCAGGAGCTAACAGCAACCCTATGGTGACACGAGATGTCTCTCGCCTTGGCTATCTCTTTTGCATGCGACACTGGAGATTCAATCGCGATTTGTGGCAACAATGCACTGCGAACCTCTTCGGTCAAACTGTCCGCCTCTCCACCCATTTCGGGAGTGGACTTGGCAAGAAAACGGTTGATATCACAGGAGTAATCTGGTAGACGAGCATTGAACTCTCAACATCATGCGTTAGCAACCAATGCATACAAAGAGCCTGCCAGTCTCACCCCTCTCCACATGAGCATCATACTCGCTCTTGTCTCTATTTGTTGCTTGGCAGTGAAGGCATATGAACTCGTCGCCTCTTCCCTGGATCGGCATCAGGATAGCCGACCAAACGACCTGCTCATTGGGGTTGAACTTGTTGTCGAAGTCTCCACGTGTAGCCGGTGTCCTGTCAAGTGAGGACGTAGGTCGACGGATCGGTGCCTCCGTGATTGAGGTACGTAAGTCGAGATCCGTTCGCAGTAGGTCATGCACTGGGGGATAGCTCACATCTGTTACATCAGCTTCCGGTCTTGAACCAGGTTCACCGTGATTATATGCTGAAAATGACTCTGCGGGAATCGTGCGGGGATCCGGCATCAAATTCATGGATGATTGCGCCTGGAAGCATTAGCTATGATTGCCGCTTGAGGATCTGACTGCGGCGCTGTGATTCCACAACATAGTCTATCATACTTCTGGTGCCTTGGCGTACCTGTAGTGTCGGTGATTCAATGGAGATGTGTGGTGCAATGATATGTCAATACCTATGATCCGACAGCCTTCTTTTGGTCGCGAACTGAAGCAATATGGTGCGTATATGAGCTGACACAAACCAGTTCAAATGGGCGTTCACGGTGGTTTTTTAAACAAACGTTAAGAATCGAAAGACACATGTGCTGTTGACGAGAGTTGATATCTCCCCTTACTCCGGAGATGAGTATGCCGCCACTTGACCGGGGTGCACAATTTCGGGTCCATTGCATGGCTCCTGGAGCGTTTATCTGTCACTAAGGGGTTTGAGTGCGACGCTTTCGAAAGAAATCTTAGCTAGGCTACAGCCACAGCCGACTGGTCAGAGCCAAGGTCGATTTCACCGATGGTCTACCAAGGTTAGGTAAATGGTTAAAGTAGTTGACGATCAATAGAAAAGGTTTGCCACGACACAAAAATCATCCAATTGATGGAGGCGACACCAAATTGTGCTGGAGTTAAATGAGAGATGTCCGTGTAGATTCTTCATCCTATACCTGATATTCAGTCAGACACCTCTTTCTGCTGCTAAGTAACATGCCTTCGATGACGTTGAACACCTTCCGCAGGTATTGAGCTACCACGCTATGTCCGATTTTACCTCGGGCTATATAAACAGTGAGTGGCTACCAAATCTTGTACTTCCATCCTTCAGATTACTTTTAGTGCTATCTCCCAGTCATAACGTGTTGTGAACCTTTGAACCCTTTGGTCTCTCGTCTGATACCAAATAGTCGGTATAACGGCAGGGTTAGCTTTACGGGGCGCTCCCTCCACTCAGCTTATATGATGGACAGATGTGACACAACTTGCAGTCAAGGCGTCAGCTCTGTCGCAAGGCAACCGGCAAGGCTGTCGTTAAAGGCGGACCAGCAATCTGCTGACATGGTAAAATGCCAAATATAAATACCACTGTCATACCACTCATCATAGATTCGAATTTCGCTCGTTATGACCTGAAGCACAGACTTCACCTGGCAACCACCCGAAGGCTTTGATCCGCTTTCCCGGATATCAATTAACGCCAGTCCCTCTAGGTTCTTACATTCTGAGCACAGAGCAGATTTTGCGATCTGTCTTTAGACAGACATAGTCGTCAACGGCCTAAGTGAACTTGATATACAACATCGCAGCCCGTCTTATCGTTCCGCTCCACATCCTTGACAACGCCTCCTGATCAATACCGCCGTACGCTTATACGACTGTTACAACGCCTGCTAATAACCTCTGATTTCTCGCCCACTTCGGTTGACTGCGACCTTCAACTTCACTTCACCAATTCACAAGACCGTCCTGGTGCCTGACGACGAGGTACATATATCTATCCCTTTCTTCATATCTGGTAGATTTGCCTAACTGCAACGTGTCGCTGCCAAGCGGGAAGTATATCTTCGTCGTACTAGGAATAACCAAGGAAATTGTCGGGCCCGCAGGTGAGAACATGTCTAAGAATTAGAGGAGCGAGTTCGAAACTACGAACTTCTAGGAGTTCAGGCGTCATCGCAACTGCAACGTGCTGCACAGGAGGTTTTGAAAGAAAACAAAAGGCTTTGTGCTCTTCTTAAACAAGTGGGAATTGATAATGACGGCATAAATCACCTCTCAAGTTCCAGTCGAGACCTAAATATATCTTTTTAAGTTCTACTTACGGTATAGTAAATGTGTTAAATGACTGAGAAATATTACTAAGAATAATCTTCATAACCTTAGTTACCTTAAGTCTGTAAAGGTTTATCCTGGCCCTCTCTGTTATAGTTATTAATAGTATAGCTATTAAACCGAGTAGATTGCGTACTTGATTTCTAACGTCTTAATGTACTTAATTGTCCTCTATTTTGCCTACTTCCCCTCTTCGGTCCATACAGTAATGCTAAACCTAATTGACCTACATCTAGTTATATAATAGAGGCTAACTTCATTCTGAGGCTCATTTTAGCCAAACAAGCCGTGATACATATGATCGAGCCGATTTAACAGAACACAATACAAATGTATACCAATATGGATCAGTAGACTAAATACATGTAATGTCTCACAGATAGTTTAGACACTATCTGGTTATATTAATGCTGTGAACTATTACTCGTGTCCCGTACACAATTCGTGCATCACGGTAGTCGTGGGGTCCATCTCTTGCGGTGTATCCATCTGCTTCCCAGCATTGTACATGTCTGTAGTAGTACCACTAGGGTAATAGGCGATTGTCTGGGCCGAGTCAAGGGAATCTGATATAGATTAGCAACGTCTCTACCAACTTAATAGGCTTTCGTACAATTGCAATTGCTGTTTGGCAATTGCTGCGGGCTAAAGGTTGATGCTCCTGAAGCCTGAGTAAAGTATTCGTTTGGCTTCACTTCTTGCATTAATTTGCCTTTCCTCTTCTTTCGGGGGATCCAGAAGAATCTCCAGACTAATAGTCCAAGGATAACAATCGCGCCAATTGTGGCCCCGACGGCGATGCCTGCTGCCGCTGCTGCTCCCATCCTCACTCCCCCGCTGCCATTACTATTGCTGCCTGTGCTAGCCGTCGCTGCTCCTCCTCCTGAATCAATAGTGGTGGAACTGATTGTCGGCCTCGAAGCTGCGGTACTTGAGGTTTCAATAAGACTAGCTTTTGGGCTGCCCTCTGGATGTAGGAACGAGAGTCTGTTGTTCTCGTTCGCGGACAACATTGCGGGAACTAAGTCACTCCGGTTGCAACCCCCACTGGCACAGGGATCACTTCTACAGCACCCCATGAAAGGCGGACTGTTGAATTTACAGGTATACCAAATCTCTGGTCCTCGTGCATCGTCGCAGTCTTGTGTAGGTAGGTCAGTGTAAGTGTCCTTACTGAAGCTCGCAACACGTAGATGCCCGTCCGGACAGGTTCCCTTGTCGCCAGCGCAAGGATCGCTGGTGCAGCAGCCGATGAATCCAATCTTGGCTCCCTCGCATATATAGAACCTTCCTCCGCTAGGACAAGAGAGGCCGAAGTATGGAATTGGGGGCTCGGGCATCTTGAAGTTGTATTAGTTCAACAAACTTATTCTATAATACGGGAATCAATAAGAGAGAAAAGATGTTCTTCGTAATGTATAAAGGAAATAGTTCGACTAGCAGAATAAGGAAGAGGGTTTAGGCCTATATCTCTCACTGGTACAGCATTCGTAGTGTAGTGGCCGTCTTTCTACTATAAATAACAACGACAGGTATAGCGACTAGAAACGCCCAGTGGTCACCATGACGACGGCCTGACAATGTAATTAAGGTGAGAGAGATGACCTGTGGCACTAAGACTTTTTTCAATATCTTTTCTGGGTGGGGGGATGGAAGGAGCTGTAGCTTGGGGTGGCTGACGAGTACATTTCACGTGCAGCAACCACAAGCTTTTAGTTAAACCAATACATATGCCACAAGAGTCAAGTGAAAAAGAAGGGCAATCATTGATGAACGACTATGCTCTTACAGCTGCTGAAGTTTTAATAGCAAGATCGAAAAGCAGGTCGATCAGGCTACAGATCGACCAAATATCGTTCTATATAATTGTTTCCATTAGAGCATAATAAGAAGCCTTTTGGGCCTGATGCAAATGACGGCTGTAGTCGTACTGTAGTCTTAGGATGGGAGTTCACGCTAGTCTGCATACCTTCTTCTTCTTAGCTTAATACAGCAGTTCAATCTGATATTATAAGGGCAGCTTATTCCTACCTAGCAGGAGGGATGGCTTTTTAGACAGAAGTTTCTGCGTTTAACAGCCTGTAGACATTATTACTAAGTAGCTAATAGGCTGCTAATGCCAGAACAGGTTACTAAAAGGCTGTTGATCCACCCAAACCATGTTGAAAAATTGCATCCTCCCGCGTAGATACGGAAGAGACTTATTATAGCTGAGACAGCAGATACTTTACTTTCAGTCAAAGATATAAGGAAGGAAAGGTATACTGCAGTCCTGTAGTTAACCGATTAGATATATCGAGAAGAGGGTTCATTCGTAAAAGCATTACGTCGTCTTAAGAGATAGAGACTAAAGTATCCACTATCTCGGCTATCTCCTGGTAACACCGACTGTGTACCGTCCACTCCTCCGTCTTCTTTAGGAAATAAATCGACGCAAAATACTTCTGCTTAACATGATTTCGATAGAGATTTAAATATCGCAAGACGGAGGTGCGGGTAATACACAGCCGATGTCTCAAGGACATAATACGCCTCTTCTATAGGTATAATTCTCTCTTCTAGATTGCAGTTTATGGTTACGTAGGTATTCAACTAATAGGAAGACGGTATGCACTACAGAGTAAGACCTACAGGCAATACGTAGCCTTAAGAGATAAAAGAGGCCTGGGGTAGGAATTGGCGAGGTCAGGAACAAATTTAGAATTAGAAGCTATCTAGCAGCTAACTCACTACGACTGTATCACTCCTTTCATTACACCTGATTTGGCTCTTGACATTTCCACTCTCTTCTAATATTTCTCCTGCCCCACCTCTTCTCCATAGCTGCACATCATGCGGATAACAACACAGCTGCCCAGTTTGAATATAGTTTATTCTTCCCTCATTCACCTTGGGTAGGTACTAGCTACTAATTTTCTAACAGCTAGCCGGATACGGAAAAGTAAGCACTAGGGTAGGGGCCAATATCTCAGTGGTCAGTGAGTTATAGGCAGGCCGTGCATAAATTGCAGGAGCTATGGGTCCGGTTCCTGTAGGCCCTAAGCCCCTTACGGGGCTGATCGCGGTACCCAATCCATAGCGACTTAGACCACTCTGAAGACAAGCGCAAAGTGGTTTGAAGTAATCCTGGAGGGGCTTTTGGGGCGCAAAAAAGGAGGGTTTTTGATTCACTGGACAACACAGCTGCGCTAGGCTCAGAATCTGCAAGTTATCACAAGGTTGGACAAACTGGCACTGCCAACTATGTGGTTGGATTCTTGAGAACCCGGAAACCTTGATTGAGGCTCCCAGATTTGACCATAAGCTCGTGATTTCTAGTAGCCTACTGTACCGTAAATAGTAATATCTCATGAAATTCATGACGGCTAGCGTGCTTGCTTGACAGATGGGCAACGAGGGTTAGCTCTAAGCAGATCATAAAGCAAGGAAGAAGGAAAGTCCGTATCGTAGGCTGTACGAGTAAGCATACCTAGCTGCATGAGGCAGTGATTTTCATAAATAATGGCTTGAGGCTTGCATTAGGACTATACTACCTGTGATCAATGTCGTAAGATATCACGATATCTTGTAATATTCTGAATACGAAAACAGAAGCCCTTTGAGACCTGATGGCCAGCAATTCGGCGATTACAGAGGCTATGGATCAGAGGAGGGAGGCATGAGTGTAAATGAACAGCTCATGATAACTACTCTTTGTCATTGGATGGTCTTGTTTGGCAATAAAGCCGAGCTGGAAAGCTCTTGCCATCAGTCCCAGGCTCGAAATCAAGTCACGATAGGGCGAAGATCTCCAGAGAATCCACATTGTCGAATGGCCTTATGGCCAATAACATGGAAACCAGTTCTCCTTTGTCCTGATTGGCATGATCGACAAACGGGATCGGGCCGGAAGGCACAGAAATAAAGAGCTAAATCAAATCTCATTGGAACACGTAAAGCCTGTGAAGCCCACGCTCGTCTCCTCAGCTCGACGAGTTACTTCAAGATGATTGTAAGAGAAGCTTATTACTAAAGAAGGGGCTTATTGCAGCTGACATAGAAGAGAATCTAGCTTCAGTTGCGAATGCAATAGAAGGATAAGTATCCTGCAGGCCCCAGTTGGATTTGTAAAGAAGAGGGTGTGTTCCCACATGACTCACGTCGTCCTGAAGTAACCCTTAAGTTGCAGATTAAAAACAAGGTTTTCAGCTGAACGCCTATTTTCTTGCTCAGCCTGTAAAAGTACAGAGTAATATATTATCATTCGTATTTTCCAAATCGATCAATCACTTTGCATAAGCCCAATATGATCACGATGCCATAGCCTACACCATCCTCAAAATGTAGGTTTAGGTCAAATGAAACAGCAATTTACTTCACTTCTGTTACCTGCGTCAGCTTTTATATGCGGGTATACATTTCTCTGTTCAGTCCTTGGTGACTTAATAATCTAAGACATCGGCCTCCTGTTAATCACACTGAGTGGACAGAGCTCGTTATTCGTAAACTTAGTTACTCGAGGACGCACCAATCATTTTTACAATGCCTATCAAGTGATGCAAACTCGGCCGTCATTTCTCCCAACACATCCTTCCGACGCTCAACTATCCGGCGTATTGTTGATGAGGCAACTTATCCCGAAGGTAACTACACCTTAACCAGCACATTAACGCTGCTCAGCCCAGTCCAGCCCGGACTTGGCCGTATCCCAGTGGCGGCTCACGCACTTGTGCTACCCCGAAGAGGGGTGAATAATCAAATGATCAAAGCGAATAATGCGGCTGAAAGCCAACAGACAGACTTAAAGTGACTGTTCCCCTTTGTCTGGCATGCATGAAAGCCATAACACGTGGACGTTAATAAGTGATTGCATAGCGTAACTCACTGTCAGGACTTTGGCTTCTCAGAGAGACATTCCAATTGGACTGCCAACGGTCTAGACCAATGGCTCGTGCTCTCTTGAGGCTGACAACACCGCTAAATAAGCTCAGGCAACTGGTTACAAGAGTTCAGGGGACATTACAGAAACTAAAATAGCTTTCTATCAGTCTCAAGACAACAAGTCACTCAATTCAGAATCCTCTAGGGTACAGAATGCAGATATATCAAGCGAAGGCAGTTCGTACACAGCAGCCTATTTAATGCCGTTCCATGCGTCACATGTTGTGGATCCACCCCTTCGCAACGCCAAACCATCACTCTGGACTTCTGTTTGTAAAGATGATATTCTCATAAGAGATCTACTTGGAGTTTGGCTGCGTTGTGAATATTCTTTTACATCTGCCTTGCAAAAGGACTATTTCCTGGAGGACATGATAGCGCTCAGGAAGGACTTTTGCTCTGAATTGCTAGTCAATGCTGTGCTTGCCTACTGCTGCGTAAGAATGGCTACGAAAGGGGATCATCACGTATTAACTGGCTTCAGATCTGCTATGCACCGCTATCCGACCGCACTGAGTATTGGAATCCCAAGACTCTGACCTACCAATTCATCGCGGAAGCAAAGCGCCTTTGGGAGTTAGAGTCTTTGGAACCGCAGATAACAACTATTCAGGCCGGGATGATCTTCAATGTATTCTACAACCTGTCTGGCTTAGACCAGATAGGGCATGCTAATAGGGTTAGTTCAGTTTCTATGGCGAAGAAACTCAACGTTTTCGACAGTAGTATTTCAGGGACCTCTGAAAGAATACGTAGAGGCACTGTCTTTACAGCTTGGGCGCTCTATAAATGGGATGTGTAAGTTATGCTCTGATGTACCCGTTTACTTGTTGACAATGAAGAAAAAAACAGACTTGTGAGCTTTGCCTTGCAGCAAGCTCCCTTCCTGACATACCCTCCTGTTGATCCTCTACCAGACCCAGCCATCGATCCCCAATGGTATGGTGAGATATGGGTGAAATACACATCAAACGCACATCTTACACCGTTACTCTTCAGTTATCTCTTCAAAGCAAAGAGCGAGGTGCGCATTATAATGCAGAGGTTCTGCACCACGTCGTACACAAGAAGCATGGGAGTGAAGGTAAGGGAGGCCTACGAGCTCTACGACGAGCTCAAAAGCTGGCAAGATAGTTTACCTGGTTGTCTTCAACCAAAGAACCTTTTTTTTCCCAGCCCAGTTGCAACTGCAGTAAGCCTCTTGATATACCAAACTTGCATCTGCGCTTTCAGCATGCTGACTTTTTAAGTTACTATCTACAACATCTTATCCTCGCCATTATGGAGCCCCTGGCCGATGCCGAGGTCGACATAGCGCTGGACTACGGGCCGAGTCCCAAGGATATCATGGCTGAAGCCATAAGAAATGTACACACTCTTATACGACTCTACTATCTCCGTCATGGTTTTGAGGCGATGGACTCATTCGTCGTTGTACCACTTATGTACATCGGCTTCAAGTGCTTCGAAAGAATCAGCGAACACACCGTGCAGGCAGAGCTAGAACTTATACGTTCAACGCTTGTGCTTGTCATGTATGGCCTGTATCATCAACATCGCAATCACTACTTGTCAAAAGCCTTGTATCGAGTAATTCGAGCCCGGATGCGACCACAAGAGCTGGACCTTATTAAAGAGACGCTAGACCTAGGAGGAGAGGCTACGGATCAGCTGGTATTACAGCAGGCTGTGCGGAGTCATTGGCCAGTCAGTGTTGTAAAGCGAAGAGAAGATTTAGATGCACATTTGCTGACGAATCTCGTGGGGGAGCTAAATATCAATTGGGGTATGTTTTAAGGATTGAAGATTGCTGCAAATGTAATGATGTAAGGGATAGGCAAGTCTGTAAATAATGAAAAAGCTGGTCAAAACTATACGGAGTTACAAAACAAGTCTGTCCTTATCCGCAGGATGTCAGATTCTGTCACCGAGTGAGATGGCATCAGTCGTATTGGTGCCTGAAGTAAGTAGTAAGTTATGTTGCTCTTCTGCATAATTGTCAGCACTAACGCCAAGTCCGTAGGACCGTTGTTATAGAGAATTGGAAGATCCGTCGGCCTAATAGGCTCAAAACATGATCTTGTAGTAGCCAATCTACAGAACCACTTATCCGTCGGACTTAAAGCTTACTTGGTTATAATCATCCATCAGTGAATATTGGGTTTCTCCTCTACTCTATGGAGTTATAAAGACTGAGAGCGGCAGTATTTACCAATCGTTAAGTCCACCTAAACACAGACTGAACTGAACTTGAATTGAGAAAGCAATTTATTCTATATATATACCTCAAAACCAACATGCATCCACTCGCAGCCTTCAATACAATACTTCTTACCTATTTAGTATTAACAAACGCGCATATCCATACCCTTCGTGTCGCGCATCAACAAAGAGGTATACTCACATTGAGCTTCGATCCCTCGGCGCCCAGAAACAGAAGTATCCAACTACTTGATACTACAAGCGCCGGGTATCAGCCAGGATGGCTACACAACAGAGGAGAATATCTGTACTCGGTCTCGAGAACTTATTTCCCTCACAATCACTCCACTAGTGGCGGGATCTTCGCCTTCAAGAAGCTATTAAAAGGTAGGCTTGAGCTATCTGACGCAGTGGCATCCCACGGCGAGGGCGCAGTTCACCTTGACATCTCAACAGATGGTAAAACACTAGCTTCAGCCAATATGTAAGTCACGGGCCGCCATGCTTGTATCCAAGATCGATTTCCCTAACATTTCATTACGTTAGTGACGGCTCCGTGGTGTCCATTCTTCCACTGGTTTCCGCTGGGCGTTTTGGTCCCGTTGCTCGCATCTTCCATTACAACCTTACGCAACCTGGCCCTGGATCTGGAGACTCACAGGAGATTGCCAACCCACATGCGGTGGTCTTCAGTCCGTGTGGTAAAGTCATGACTGTTCCTGACCGGGGTGCAGATCGTGTTTACGTATATCAAGTGCACGATACGGAGCAAGTTGAACACATTCGAACAATAACGTTACTACCTGGAACTGGCCCGCGCCACATTCTCTTCTCTAAAGTTAGCCACGACAAAACTCTGATGTTCTTGGTTTCCGAATTGGATAATACCATCAATGTCTTCTCATTTGAATACGGTGGTGGTGGTCCTGATGGCAACCAATCTAACTTGCGTATAACGCATCTGCAAAGGGTATCTACTCTCAATGCCTCAGACAAACGCACAGAGCCCATGAATGTCGATTTGGCTGCTGAGCTGGCTTTGTCGCATGACATGCGCTTTTTGTATGCATCCAACCGTAACACTGTGTCAGTTGACAATGCGGATACGATTGCTGTATACTCGTTGAATACAGACGCTAGCAAACCACTTCAATTCTTGGGCCTCAACAGCACCCACGGCAAAATACCTAGGCATTTCTCTCTATCATCCGATCCTCAAAATCAATTCGTTGCGGTCGCAAACCAAGTCACCAACGATTTGTTTATCTTGAGAAGAGACCTCAAGATGGGTTTCCTACAAGATGTTGCAGGAAGCTACAGTTTCGGAAAGCTGGACATGACAACAAAGATTGGTCCGATGGCTGTTGTATGGGACTAAAGCGGCAGCATAATCGAACATACAGGGCTCAACTGGTTCTAACCATATTGCTTCCGACGTCACCTTTAGCTGTTGATTTAGATGTAGGACAGTTATAAATATTTCTTATGCAATTAGCGCTATACTTTTATGTAGGGCACTTAGTAGATATACTTAGCATATTGATTGGTAATTTGGGTTAATTTTGTCTTTTAATCTAAAAGTTCTTCTCTATAAGTCCTTATATTCTGTTACGGTAATGTGTTTCGAACTTAACGGATTATAAGGGAATAAAATAATTTCCGGTATAGTAAATAGCGTTTTATATTAGCATTATTGCTAATGCCAGATGTAATGGGTCTTTTTAGCCTATGATTTTATAACTGCAGCCTGATATCTTTAATAACCCTCGATAGTTCTGATAACTTGAGCTAAAAGTTGAGCGAGAGCGATAATTAAACCCACGACTGAAACTATCAATGCGATGATAGCAGTTGAGTCGGCCATTTCGCGATTGGAAGGAAAATAAATGTTAATATGTGATGCGAGCAGAAAATATAGCTTGCTACTGTTTTGTATAAATACAATATGTACAGGAATGCTACCATGATTTGTGCAATGTTATAATATTGAAAGGGGCGTTAATAAAATTAGTATCTAAAAGAATCTAATCACTCCACCCTACATTAACCAGCACCCTTTAATAG
>JABFFG010000512.1:0-15156 GCA_013623685.1 Fusarium transvaalense
CCTTCCTAAAACCGCCTAACGTCCCCGCGCTAGAAACATCCTTCGATGCAGCTTAATTTAAGCTTCTTTTTAATCGAGCAACGATTCCCATTCCCATTCCCATCATGCATTCAATTGGGCAGGCAGGACCAACATAACAGACACTACAGAAATAGGCAGGAAGGCACACACACACACCACTTTCCGCTTGCCGAGTCGTCGCTCTTGCCTTTGCAATCTTAAAAAAGAAAAGCAGTAACGCCTTCCTTCTGGTTATCATAGTGTTTGTTGGTTAAACTCGATTGGGAAACTGTGATACGCATATCATCGGAAGAGAAGTCCATTTCCAACCGAGGAAGTGCTGCAACATGATCACCGAATACAACGTCTTCTTTATGGAAATCATCAGCACAGAAAAAGGCACATTCCGAATGATTTGCGGGACTCGGTAACCGGGGCCGAATGCAAGGTCTGTTAATGTCATGTGCATTACCGACAGCTTGGCCAAGCTCTCCCAAGACAGAAAACATGCCATGAATATCATTGTCAGACATCGACTCAGGTTGATGATCCGGCCATACTTGCATGGGTACGAGTAGCTTTCGTCCAGCTCCACCCGACAATCAACTGCGGTGTTTTCAACATCTGACAATGCACATCGAGCAGATATGGCTGAATAATCGAGGCAGTTGTCTGCTCGAGGTCGTTTCAGCAGATTATTCCCTCCCGGTGTGCCCTCCCAAGAACCATCAAACTACTAACCCAACAACCTCTTTACACAAAACTTCCATCTCTCCCTGACTTTCAGTTTTCAGGCTCAGGTATACGCTCACTCTCGCGAAAAGTGCCTGTTGGACTTCGAGACTCCCAGGTACCGGGTCGTAACAAGGCTCCGCCCCTAGTCCAGGCAACTCACTGGGTATCAATATCCGAGGACTTGTATGTGTCACGTGTACGTGTGATATCAAACTCTTGAAGAGGTTCATATACGAACACTGACTCTGCATCAAGAATGGATCATTCTGTCGCTTCCAATATCGAGTCTCGAGAAGATGTACGGAAGAATGGTAGAGAAGCTTGAGGCCTCTTGGTCGAATATTTATCCTAATCTTATGATACGACTTGGGAAGATTTATCAGGACTCTTGCAAAAGTACATTCCAAATCAACCACATGACGCTAATCACATGTATCATACATCGCAGTTTTGATACCCCTGGTCATAATCTCTACCTTCGCAATATGCTCGCATCCACCTCTCCACCTGATCTACATCGAGTCTCGAGAATCACCAACTCTAAGTGCCTTCAAGGTCGTTAAGATGCGGGTCAGAGGCGCCGCCATTTCTTGCAGGTTTTCGGTGATTAAGCCGTATTTAATACTCCCTTCCAGTACCACGAGAAGCTGTGAGTTCGCAAGGTCTCTGTCGGTCCCGGCTCTCTTGAATCCTCCGACTAGACCTCACTTCATCTCCGCCTTGACTTTCTTCTCAACACCATCAGTCGTATCACTCTACAGCTCCTTGCCTCCATTGTCTTCTTTCGATGTACTGTCACCGTCTGAGGACTTCTTTTCGTCACTTTGAGAGTAAGCAGCTCCAGCACCCAAAGCTGCGCCAGCAGCCTGGACGATACCATGGACGACTGGGACTCCATACCCAGCCATCCCATAGCTTTGGAGAGTTGCGAAACCACTGTGGGCCACGACATTTCCGATTCCCGCTTGCAAACCTGCTGCTGCAGACCCTCGATTGCAGTTAGTATATATACATTCGAGAACCGAGGCATAGTGAGATACTAACCTGCAGCTATTCCGTTCGCCCCAAAACCAGCAGCTGCAATAGCAGGTCCAGCGACCAGAACTGGCGCGGCCATCATGATACCGGCTGCTCCCATGGCCGCAGCGGCTCCCGGATTCTCTTTCGCGTACTCGAAAGTGCTGTTCGCAGCCTTGTTCTTTGGTTAGTGTGTGACATGTAGCAACGGCGTATTTGGACGCAACTCACGCGAAACAAGCATGATTTTGCAGACGCTAGCATGGTTGATAGTGGTGAAATCAATGAAGTCGTATATCTTTGGCTACAGAAAATAAGCCTGGGGATGTAGATGATGGATAGTGACAATGTTGGAGGAGAAAAGATGGCCAGCCAGGATACAGGACTGCTGACAATAAATACCCAGGTTGCCAAAGAGGGCGCCTATTCATCAAGTATATTGGTGCCTTTAAGAAGTGAATACCGAAAATGCCTTGCGAGAATTGGACCAACATCAAATAGGCGCCAGGATGATTGCATACATTTCTA
The DNA here is from genome assembly GCA_013623685.1 of Fusarium transvaalense. Taxonomy (NCBI): domain Eukaryota; kingdom Fungi; phylum Ascomycota; class Sordariomycetes; order Hypocreales; family Nectriaceae; genus Fusarium; species Fusarium transvaalense. Next base: position 2,281 of record JABFFG010000512.1, read on the forward strand.
CCTATTGAGGGGTAGCATAATCTAATGTACAACCAACACTTGAGAGGCCAAAGAAGCGGCCTTGTCTATATTCCAAGCCATCTGACTGGACAATATCCATTCCAACCACTTTGTATTGACTTTGCTGTCAAAGTATCGCATCGACAAAGGGATAGAGTCGAGCGACCTCTAATAGAAAGTGGTGGTGCGATGGTAATCGCGACACAATACGCTTTGTGTAAGTGAGTGTAGTATAACAAAAAGCTGTTCCATACTCATAGTACATGTATGTTTCTATGGTATCTTAAAAAGAGAGTAAAAATTCACGTCAGCCTTTCTTTGCATTATTTTGGGTCTCGGAGTGCCTTGTGTGAAAGTTGGTTGATAAAAGGTCCTGTCTTAAGCATGATACTTGATGCCCCGCCGGGGCACACATTGGAACAACAACGTTAGGGTGAAGTTTCGATCATAAAGATCCTAACTAACTGGGCCAATCAAGCAAATTCTATTTCTCGTTGTGTATAAAGTGCTTACAAATCTCGATCCTGCCTCGATTCTACTGTAGATATGCCGATTTCTCTGTCCTAAAGGTTTCTCCGTACTGGACTATCTTCACATTTTAGGGCATCTCCATGATGGCATACTACGTCAACTTGATGAAATCTATAGACTAAGTTAATACTCATATCATCTCTTGAAACATGGCGTGAGAATCTCTAGTATCTTCGGATGCCACTGTGTCATACATATGAAGCAGTTGAGATGTATAAATTCAGCTCATGTTACAATACACAGTCCTCTGAACAGACGTTGTCTTTTCAAAACACTTTCATTAGTTACAAGCACTTTAATTCTACTCACAAATCATCCCAAAATGGAGTATCTCGGCCCCATCTTCGCCCATTACGGCTGGATAGCCCTTGGTCCTAAAGCAGGTCTATCTACCTCCTCATTTTACTTGTACGATTAGTATGCTAATCCACTGACCCTCAGCCAGCATTGCAGCATGGATTCAGTCTTTGTACGGGAATGTTCCAGCCCGCAGCCTCTTTTCCATCATACAGAGTGCTCAAATGCGCGGATACGGGGTTGCCATCATTGAGAAAGCTGCTTGGTTCCTGAATAGCGGAATATCTCTGGCGAGAGTCTTGGACTGGATGGAGTATGGCGCAAACAATACAACCTGTCCTTGAAAAGATCCCTGAAATTATTTCACAGGCGACCTTAATGTACTATATGTGCTTCTCTTGTTGCTACCGTTTGCTTCTAATGCTGCATGTTTGTGTCTTGTAGAATCGGACATCAACTCGTCAATGTGCTGTGCATTATTTTGTGTAATAAATGATCATTCACATCCGATGTTTGTTGCGTAACATGCCCCAATTGTGTGAATTTCCCGTCGGATACTAAAGCGCCAGTGACTGTGTCAGTTGTCGCCTTGATATCATGAGTATGGTAGGCCTCCCAAACCTTCGTCCACCATTTCTTTCCTTGCATCACATCTCGATACTAGCCAGATTGATCGATCTTGGAGAAAAGTCTTTTGTCATCAATTGAGATCTTGACCGTTTGATTTCTTGTATGTTTCAGGTTTCACCAGTGGATAACGAGCTAACATGTTCTGAAGCCTCCTACTCAACAGACAGAATGCCTCCTCAGTCCAACCCAGGAGCTGTAGCTGCTATCGCTACCGGTGCTGTGGTTTTCGCAGTTCCTGTCCTTGTTGTAGCACCTGTTCTCGGTGTTTTGGGCTTTGGTGCCGCTGGTGTTGCTGCAGGTCAGTCTCACTTCCAACCTGTGTCCATGAATGTCACCGACTCCTCCTATTAGGCTCCGCCGCTGCCGGAATTCAGGGCGGCATCGGAAGTGTCGCCGCCGGTAGCCTTTTTGCAACTCTTCAGTCTGCTGCTGCTGGAGGCTATGGAGTCATTCCAGCTGTTGGAGCGGTAGTTGGTGCTGGAGGCATCGGTGTTTTGTTTAGTGGCCAGGGCAACGAAGATGGCGGCACTGGTCAATGATGCTGGAGATCATCCCGACGATTCTCGTGATGAGAACAGCAGCGAGAAGGACGGATCTGGAAAGGATAACTCGACCGGCCATGGGGAGTCGAGGTCGCTCGAGTAAGAGGCGTCTACAGACACATTACAAGCATCCCTTGCTGCTATGGCAAAAAGAAACTGGCGTTTGGAAAGTGCATTTTGTCTAGGAAAATTCTTATTGAGTTAGTCTATTGATCGGACATCTGTCATGTAATAAGGAGAGGACTTTCATCTTGTAGATAAGGAATAGCCAGTATTGCAGTCCTGGCACTTTACTGAACCCAACTCTTCCCTTTCACTCTCATATTAAGATTGTTCGTGCCAGCATATGAGCAATTGTACCCCCCGAACGTGGTATCAGCTCTGTATGCCTTGACCCCATAACATGCTGTTATTAGGGCGTGATACTTCTTATATTCGCCATGTGGTCGGTCTTACACTTTTGCTTGTAGTCCCTTTGTCCTCAGAGAACTACCTCTAGTAGGAACAAGCTAGATGAGATCACCTGGTGTATGTGTTACTGATTCCATGTTTTTTGGTGTCATTCTGCTCTATTGGGATCTTGTTCCCATATCCCAACCTCTTGTTTCTAACGACTTTTGGATACTAGGTAGATATATACACATTGGATCTTTATACATTGTGACCGGCTTACCTACCTCTAGGCATCTTGAGACGTCTCCTGACTCTTGTTGATTTCTGTGACAGGCTTGGGCTTGAATGAAAATCGCACTTCTGCCACTGTTAGGCAGGTGTCAGTGACAGGCAGCTGCCGCCTTTGATGCAGGCGATCTCTTGGTCTCGCGTTTTAGGCACTAACTCTTCCAGTAGATTCTTCTTGACTTTCTCGATTTCTTTTTCCCCTCCTTTCTCCCTCTTTATGTCTTTCTTCCTCAGCAACATCACACAAGCAGTTCCGCGACACTTCGACAGATACAACTTCATCTCCGATATGTCCACGTTTTAGAATGACCAACCTGAGGAGCGTCCCGCTTCCTTACCATTCGATGGCAAAGATGCGGAGCAAGAAGAGAAACAGCCCAGTAGTCGGGTGCAGAGCGAACTGAGGAGGTTCTATAAGGTAAGACCTTCTTCCATGACAATACATCGTGCGATATCTCTTTCATACTAAAATTCATATCTTAGCTCAAGGATGAGTTCCTTCACGGCATCACCTACAGTGCTCGCGGTTTCAGAAGACGCCGTGGACTCAAAGCAGTGTGTCCCGTCTTTTGCAATCATGGCAAGTGCCCAAAGGGCTCATCCTGTCATCTTCTGCACTTCTCTCTGCCCGAGGGTACCAAGAAGCAGTTTGACGACCACCCCATGGACCTATTCTTTGAACAATACCAAGGATTTACCCACCGACGCAACATGCCTTTCTTCGACGAGTTTGATCGCATGTGCGAGCACTTCGCCTGGGATTGCAACCAAACCAGCGTGTCTTTCCAGCTTTTCCGGATCGCTTTGATCCAGGAGTTCAACTACGTCTACGGCGAGGATGAGAACTACCTTCTCCATTGGAAGAAGATGTTCAAAATCATTGGTATACCCGAGCCAGTTACTCTGCAGGACGCAAAAATCGACAGTTCACCCCAACAGGAAACACTTTTGGAGCAAGACGCTGATAGAATTTTAGACCATGCGAAACACCTTTGTCAACCTCGTAGACATGGTACAGACTCCTCGGACGGGTGTGCCAGTTCAGCGCTTCGAGACTCTCCAACATCTCACGGAGTACAGCATAGACAAGGGGAAAATCTTTCCAAAAGAGTCGGCCTACGCTGGAGGGTTACTCAAGATGATGCTTCGAGAGGTCTTTCACAACAAGTATCACGGACAAAGGCTTGGGGGTTCTCAACTCTAATGCCCGCCCCTTTCCCACCATTCACCACTTTTGCCCCTTCTTCTTCTTGTTCTGCTTGGTGATGAGCCATTGAAACTACTCTTTTTCTTCTTTTCCTTCAGTGGATAAATATGCCTGAAAAGCTCGCTGTTATCTTAAGACACGAGTGGATGCATCAGAACGATGGGCTGACGTCTTCACCATATTCAGTACAGAAATCGCTTTGTCAGTTGCGTGCCAGTGCTGGAGCATTGCCAGATTTTCATGAGAATTAGCCCCTCTTTCTCTTCTCATTTATTTCTTCCCTCCCTCTTGCCCAGAGTTCGGAGATGAAAATGGGATTTCAAAGGATGGCCTTGTAGTGAAGAGGTACAAAAGCTGCTGGACAAGAGGATGGGTCAAGGTATACCTCCAATCCCGCGGCACCAGCCGCCATAAGGGCAGCTTCGATTGCAAGGGGATTCACACATTCACGTACCCTGAACTGTTCAATGGCTGGTTAATAGGGACCGCCCTTCCTCTATCGCCCCTTTCATTCAACATCATCTCAGCAGCCGGCATTCGCTCTTCATCTTCGATGACAGTCGTTTTACTTGTTTCTGTCTTCAATCCTCTCCGCTTCTTTCTCGATTCTGATGTTGCTCTTTGTTTCTCGCGGGGCAGAGTCATTAATAATGTACCTACGAGCTATGGATCTATGGCCATGGTTGGCCCAGTGGAGGCAGCAGAACAATGTGTTCCATGGTACCTTTACTTTTTTCATTGGGGAAAGAAAACTTGGGGATGTCTTTTACTTAGGATAACAGCACCAAGGGGGATTATCGGCTGTACGAAAGACATATCTTGTGAAGCTAAGAGAAGCATTATAACTATCTGTATTGCGCATTGATTGTGAGTTGGCAAAGCCAATAAGGATATGGTGAGAAATAAATGTGTCTTTTAAAACCCTGTCCAACCTTGCGCCATCTATATCGTATCGATTCTGAGTCATCATAAACGCCTGTGATCTATCCGGCCAGAGCCTCATCTCTTGCCTTTATATCTTCCTCCTTGCCCTTCTCTTCCTGTTTTTCCTCCTGCTTCTTCTCCTGCGTCTTAGCCTTGTCCTTCTTGCTCATAGTCAAGGCCCCCTTCTTGAGTGCCTCGTTGGGCAGTGGGCGAATAATCGGTTGCACAACCCAAACCGGTCTCTTACAGCGCCTCTGCGTGCCTTTTGAGCTCTCCGTCTCTGGAGGGTCTTCCTCTCCCTCTGCCAGTGGTGGCTCGGCAGCGCTCTCGCCGTTTGTGCGCTCATACTCAAGGAGTTCTTCTGCAACCTTGCGCTCCACTGCGGAGAGAACGCGTTCGTAGGCTTCTATGTCGCCTGCGCGGCTCCTACCCAGCATATCTCGCACGTCGGTGTGCTTGGAGACAAAGTGTCGCAGGAGATGGAACAGATGAGGCTGCATAGCTGCCATGTTGGGTCCTTGTTCTCCCTTCTTGCCTAGATCCTTTCTTCGCTTCTTGGATGGTGGCTCCTCCTCAACAGCTTCGCTCTCTTTCATCCATTCTGTATCGTCGCCGGGCATGAAGAGTGGTCGTCGCTCAGGGGGTTTGTTTCCGAAAACGTGTTCGTGAAGGATGTCCATATACCTTCTGAAAACGGCGTCCACTCTGTAGCCTCCCTTTCCATCTTTGCCGCGCCAGTATTCTCGTCCCTCCTCACCTACAGGTGGGGGTTTGGTGAAGATAGCTGGGTCACTTAGATTGCCTTCAGCGCTCATCACACCATCAGCTCCTGTAGCCTCAAGACACTTCTCAATGTCTCCCTCTTGAAGGATGTTTCCATTGGCAAAAATGACTGTCTCTTTGGGCAGGCTATCCCTTAGGAACCGAATCATCTGCCACTCAGCCAGGCCTGTCAAATGACCCTTCTGCTCTCTCCTACGTCCATGGACGGTAAGAATAGATGCACCAGCCTTGAGAACATTCTGCGCATATGCCAAAGTCTCCTCCTTGGTATCAAGAATTCGAATCTTGGCCGTAACAGGCACAGGCAACTCCTTATGCAAGATGTTGATCAAACGAAAGATGAGGTCCTGGTCCTCCTGGAGAAAAGCACCGTACTTTCCTTTTCGTGCAATACCCTGAGGACATCCAAGGTTCAAATCGACAGCATCGCAGTAAGGCGCAACTTGCTTGGCAGCAGAAAGTAGCGCATCGGGATCGTTTGCGCAGAACTGGACGAAGAGCGGGCGATCGATAGAAGGGTTTCCGTCAAGCCAGGGAGTTTCGCCGTCAGTCTTTACGGCCTGGAAATGCGCCTTTCGGTATTTCTCGTCTTGCGAAAAGAGTCGGGCGTGAAGCATGGGTGTATATGCGAGGAGGCTTTTTTGTTCGGTAGGTGAAATGAAACTTCTGGTGAGCATGCGCCAGGCCTACAAAACATCAATATCCGTGGATATTACAGAACTTAGGAGCACCTACGAATTCAGACTGATCCACCATAGGCGCAACAATGAACTTTGGGCTGCCAATACTCTCGTAGAAGGCTCGACCCTCCAGCTTAGCTGGGCGTTCGACCGCGGGGCTATTCTCCTTGGACGTCATTGTCGACATGCGCTGTGGGAAACACGAAAATCGACGGTTCGGAATAGATGCAAACAAGGGCCCCGGGCTCTTCCGGAGCCAGTTCAGGCGAGCAAACTTCTCCAGATTGTAGAACGTGATGTGGGCGCAAAAAGCGATTCTTGTCGTCAAAAAAAAACACTATAGTTTCTATGCCCCGCGTAAGTCAAAGATGTGAAAGAAAAGAAAAAAAAGATAAATATTATCGGCCCCGCCTTGGATCGGAAAGTGGGTGAGGTGAGGCTCAATGTGTGGGTTTGTGGCTGTGTGAGGTTGCAGCTTTCCCCAGATGAGTTTTAAGCTTTTCATCTTGTAGTGGTACTTAGCTCTGAGAGTACCTGACAAGATATAAGGTACTTGTTCACCCAAAGCCAAGATCTCACGATCCACCGAGTACCACTGAAGAAGTGTTATTAATAACGATGGATTCCCTGAGTTATATGCGGCTAGTAAATGTAGATGATCCAACACCCGATCTGTAAATCACTTTCGACGTGAACACGCAATCCAACTTATTAGCACTCACTCACTCTCTGGAACCAAGTGGTGCGCGTGTAATATGAGCAAGTTCTACGGTCACGATAAAAATAAAGGCTTCATTTTGCGACCAAATTGGTCATGTTTCGTTATGTCCGCTCCATTGAGTTTTTTTTTTCGTGTCACAAAAGACTAATAATAATAATGGATAAGTAGCGTTCCCAGTTTCAACGGTGATCGTCTGCTTACAGAGGGCCACGCGTCATTACACCGGGTTGCAATGCAAGCACACTGATTCCACTACTGCAAGGTCCCAGAATATGGTTTCCGTCACGCTCCGTTCCTTCTCGAACCCAAAAATGAAAAATGAAAGAGAGAGATGAGTAAGGCAAGATTAAAGAAATGTATGACTCCCTGGTCTAAATTCCACATGACATGTAGAGACTGGTTAGAGTAATTGAACGCCATTCACCTAACAATGCTGTCCCAAACGCCCAAAGCGGTTACAAATGGTCGGTTGCGATACAAGAGCCCGAGTCTCAAAGCTCGGTATCAGTCAAAGGAAACAAAATACTGCGCTTGACAAGCTTCGCTCCTCGTGGTGGGCATTGCCATCATCAGAAAAAGTGCGTGTAAATCTTTGAGTTTTCGTGAACTTCCATTTCCTGAATTTCGTGTTAGCAACTGATGGACCACCACTTGAAAAGATAACTAAGCTTACCATCTTGAAGGTGTTGAGCTCCTCCTTGATCTGTTGCGCTAGCAGGGGAGTCAATCGATTGCAGGTGGCAATCTCACCACGACGGTCGTACTCCTGGCTAGGCCAAGTATCGTGAAAAATGATACGGGGAGAGAATGTCGCGTTGCGCTTGGCAGATGGAGTGTTGGGAGCGCTCTTGCTGTCCTGTCGCAGTCTCAGAGCAGACATGAAATAGTCTTCGCCGCCAATAGCAATCGAGCCAGTTCGTCGATGACCCTGAGACTCATCGTTGGGGGTGCTAGGAGCGCTGGAATTAGGCGAGTCGTTAACAGCAGGCAAACTGGGAAGATCCAGTCCGGGGGAGGCGTCTGCGGGTCTAATAGAAGGGCTGGCCGAGCCGGGACCTGACAATCGTATTAGTGTGAGAAATTTATCATGGAACAGTTGTACGTACGCTTGAGGATACCCTTGCGAACGGCAGCGAGAACCTCCGCGCGCTCTCTATCGCCGCCAACAATACTTCTGCGAGAGTTGGAGTTATCGGTTCCAGAGCTTCCAAGACGCTCAGCAAGATCAATGCCCAAATTGGTATCGATCGAATTGCGTTCCAGGTGGGGGAAGGTGTCCGTCTGTCTGGGGTCCGCCGACACGTTGACCCGTTGGGTCTCAGCTTCAACAGTAACCCTCGATACAGCGGCTTGACTAGCCTCGGGTTGCACGGGGCCATCAGCCGGGGCAACTCCAACCACCGATTTGGGTCGGAAGATTCCAACAAATGATCGACCACCCTTCTTCATGCCTCGCCCCATCTTTCGAATCATGATGGAGGCTGAAGATGCCGTCGACGAAATCGAAAGATTGTCGGTCGAACCGCCAAAGAATCTGCCGCCATAGATACTGTGTCCCAAACCTGCGGCCTCCTGCGCCTCCGCGATACGTGCTTGTTCGGCATCGTAGGCCTCGTCGGTCGTGGGGTCCTTGTGGAGCTTGGACGGTTCTGTCTTGTCAGATCCTTCGGCCTCCTCATCAGCCTTGCGGAAGTCAGCAGCGCTACCGAAAGAGAAAGCGCGACGCAGTCTGGAGGTCTTGCTCTTAGACTTGCGCCCTTTGTTGATGGCGGCGAGCTGTTTAGCCGCGGGTGACTCCATATTACCCGCGCCCGAGGATCTGTCTTCAGCGACCTCACTGGCCATAGTGGCTGGCCGGGAGAGAGGTGAGGGGTTCGTTGTGCGCTTGAGGGCATCAGAAGATGAGCCTCGAGGTGGGACGTTGACCTTGGCGTGATCCTGCTTAGAAGTCGTTTCGTTGCTTGCCTGGGAAGAGGGGTTTCCAGTGGGGGCAGACACATTGCGGTTGGCAGACTGCATGACATCCCTGTTAGCATACCAGTTTTACCATCCATTGCTGATTGGGCAATGTTTCAAGGATCATCAACTTACCGAGGATGGGCGAGAGTGGCTGCTACGACTGGAGTTAACACTCTCTGAGCTGGCGTTGCGTGAGTGTGCAGCGGCGTTGGCGACAACACGTAGGCTTTGGGAGTTTCCATCAGGTTTTCCTGAGATCTGTGTGCTTGGCCTTGAAACATCAGAGTTGGCGCGGACGCTACGCCGGCGTGATCGATTAGGATCTTCCATGTGGGCGAACTGCATGTCCTCTGCGGACGTGCCAGGCATGGCATTGTAAAAACTGTTCGGGCGGTTTGGGATCGGTGAGCGGGAAGGATTAGGCCCATTATAAAGCTGGTTGGCTGTGGGCATCCCAGCATTCACTGGGACAGCACTGCTCTGAGAGCGACCATGTTGGTTCTGTTGAGGGGCAAGCGAGCGTCTGTACCTGTCTGGTGCTGCTTTGCTTTGTGAAGTGGGAGAGACTGGTTGCGTAGGCCCAGCAAGGAAGGCGGAATGGGGTCGAGGAGCGGGCACAATGTTCCGTCGCTGAGGAATGGCTGAATCATCACGAGCGCCAGTTTGCCCAACACCCATAGCATTATATTGCATGTTGGTTCCTGAAGAGCTGAACTGACGCCCGCCATAGTTGGCGTTAGGATTATAGGTCCGTGAAGACTGAGGTTGCTGAGTTTGCTGAGGCTGCCAAGATTGTGTATGGTTCAGAGTAGGTGTGCTCGTAAAGGCGTACTGCTGGACAGGAGTCGAACTACCACGATATCCCGTCGAAGAGGGGACAGCATATCTTGGAGTCTGGGAGGTTCCCGCATACTGGTGGCCATTCTGGCCTTGGTTGTTGGGTATCATGCCTGTCGAAGAAGCCGGTCTGGTCTGGAGCATTGTAACCGTTGCAGTTTGCTGGGGGTAGGTTTGAACCAGTGCAGCCATAGTTTGCGTCGACGTTTCGCAGACGGTAGAGCGGCCGTCAACAACAAGCTTCCTCACACGAGTTGCGCCTGTTGATTGTTGTCGGTCTTTGTTCGAAGAAATAGTAGATAATAACAATCAATGCAATCGATTTGCAAATTGAAAAGCAGCTAAACAAATAAGCATTAGCATTTGATTCTTAAGAAGCCTCAGAAACGCAAATCCAATAATATATCGTCAACAGCTCAACGTGTACCGGTTAAAGCCAAGGTTTCCACGGAGTGGTAGATGACGGTTTGCGTAACCAACCTACTTTTTTTTTTCTGTTGATATCTTTATGACAAACGAGAAGAGATGAGGAGGCGATGATTTAGGACGCCAGCGACCCGAAACAAAAGAAAGTGATCGTGCTGAGAAAGTAGCTCACTTTTACCGTGAGCAGGCTAGACTCTGCTACGAGATGGAGGTTTGCTAGTAGTAGGTTGGGGGACAAGATCAAGAGTCGTCTTTGACAACTTGAATCTCGGCCTAGTTGTAACGGAACATGAGAGGATCTTCGATGGGTCGGGGTAATGAAGATACTGGGGTTGACGAGTGAGGCGAGGGACGAAGTTTTACGGAGTTCGCTCGCGGAGGGGGTTATAATCGGCAGGACAAGGCAAGATTTCCCGTCGTAGAAGGATCGTCACAGCGGTCTGGAAAGAGCAAATGCAAAATGCGAGGCAAGTGCGAATTCCAATGTTACAAGTGTCGAGGTCTAGATGAGGCCAAACGATCACTGGAGATGAGATGTAGAACCGTGGGAGGTCGAAAGCTTTCGAATGCTTCTGGGAGATTTCGGGGAAAAGCGACGGCCGAAGAAAGGGGGTACGGTACGGCAGTTTGGAGTGTCAAAGTCGAGCCGTTCAGAAGAGGGGCTGAGAAGGCCAAACAGGCGAAGGTGATGGCGATGATGAGGAGGGAAGAAGAAAGGAAAGAGAAAAAACGACACCAGAACAAGGAGAAACAACGAGTATGGAGTTGAGATGGTGATGGGTAGAAAAAAAGAAGTGAGGTGAGGTGTTACCGTTGTTCTTACTCCTAGTCAGACCCAAGAGGAAAGAGGATTGGGACTGGATTGGATTGGACAGGCCCTGCAAGCACCTCACCAGATACTACATTAGCCCAGTACCTGCGCCCGTACCGGTACCTATCTCCTCAACTCGTGTCCATTAGAGGTACCCACTTTCTGCACAGTTAGGTAGTCCACACTGGAAGATGCGGCTAAGTTTATCGGTCCAGGGACATTTATAGCGGGCTTTGCGGGAGTGGCACCCCTTAACAGTGATTTAAATCCAACTTTACAACGCTGTAGAACATTCACTGATCACATTCAATAGGCATCTATGGAGGTTCAGCTTTTCACGGACGGGTGCCCATCCATCCACCCATCCATTCATCCATCCATCTCAGGCAGTTACGATTCCAGTTGAGTGGGGGGCGCGTGACGGTTGTGTTGCTAATAGCCCCAAATGGATCATTGTTGAGAGAAAAAGTAGCATCTTGCTCGCCCAGACAGACAGACACTCACTCAACTTTCAGCTTCATCACAACAACAACAACAACGCGACATTCAAAAAAGAACGTATCGTCTTAGTGGGGACGATTGTCCTGGAGATAAAGCAGAGTACGGATACAGTACACACAGGACCAGACAGTGCTGTATGTACATAAGCATGCAGGGGACAAGGGGCAAGACGTCGTAAGCCAATTCTCTCTCCCTCTGTTGGCATTCTCAACTTTACATTCACACTTGCCTCACCCGCACTTGAGCCAAACACGAGGTACTGCGTGGAGCCCATCCCAGGGTTCCCCAAATCAAAATCCCACGGCCTCAGGGAGACTTGAGCAGGTCTGTTGATGCCAGAAACGCGAATCATTGGTTGATTGGCCACCGCTCTGGCTGTGGCATTGACCCATCCTGCGCTAGTTGGACAGGGAAGCATGATGGAGATGGAGCCCGGGCCTGGTCTGGTCTGGTCTGGTTTGCTCAAGTCAGGTCAGGTCAGGTTGAGTGACCCCGTCCAAGTGCCTTTCTTTTATCTGCTGTGCTCTGCTGTGTTGTCTTTTGACACGAGAGAGTATGGAGCAGAGAGCAAAGCATATTCCAGCATTGATTCAGGAACAAATTTCCTGTCCGTGCTGATGGCATTTACCTGTGCTTCCTTTTGCTGCATTGCTCAGCGACCACCAACTGGCGGGACGGGACCGGAAAGAGCTCAAACAATGGTGCTGTCCTATTCTAGGCTATCGTGATGCTTAAGATGAAATCCCTTAATTTGACCCGTCAGTCATATGTATGCTGGTTGTCGTCTCAAACTGGTCGGTCCAGCCAAAACGGAGCCAAAGATTTCGGGGTCTCTGGAAGCTGCCAGGGGTCCTGTGATGATTGTCCGCCTGCACAAAATACTTGCCTGCTGTTCGTGTCCGATACATCGACTCGAAGCCTCAAAGCAAGGGATCATTCAGGGGAATCCTGGCTGACTAACAAATCTAACCAGACGTGCCAATAAGCACACCAGATGTTGGTGCCGATCATCCACAGGGACGATTGATTGTCAACGCTTTAGCTGCTTTAGGGGTTCGCGCTTGTGTGCGTCTCGTCTGGAAAGGGTCAAGGCTTTTTCCTTTCGGGGTGTTTCTTTGAGCAAGAGTCTGGACAATTGGATGGTGGCTACTAAACATTAGATCGAGCTGGTCCGACTTAGCGACACGATGGATTGATGAATCTTCATTTCGACATGACGGACCAACAGCTTGAAGCTAGAGGAGCTACTGAAGGCGATATTAACAAGACCGAGTATGACTCGCCATGAAAAAAATGTACTACTACGGAGTAGAGGGCAAATAATTATACTTTTTTTTTTTTTTTTT
>JABFFG010000513.1:0-11701 GCA_013623685.1 Fusarium transvaalense
GATATTATATATACCTTGCGGCTAAATAGGAATATTAATATGCTATTTCTTTAGATAAACTTTAGGCAGCTGCTATATAGCAAAAAAATAATCTGCTTAAGGAGTAAATAGTTTATTATAAAAGTCTATATAATTCGCTTTAGATGCAGTAACTAAAGGAAGTATAAGAGATATTTTACTAGATTTAGGCTAGTAGTCCTAGCTTTATTAGTTTATAAGTAGGCTATTTAGGAAGTAGGCAGCAATTTATTTATTATAACCCTTTATACACTAGGCTTACTTTACAGTTAGTTCAATACTTATCTATAGCTAAACTTTATTTAGTTATATAACTTAATGCATTATTTTAAATATAAATATCCTAAGTATATTTTTAAAAAGACTTAGCGAAATATGCAGTATAGATATATTAAAAATAGTGTATTTATTAACTTATTAGGGTATATCTTTTTACCTTTAAGATAGATAACAGTCTTTAATAATAATACACTTTTAAGTTATTTATTACTGCTATTCTAAATATAAGATATAATTAGTAACTAGGTTATTAACTGGATTATATTTAAAGAGGATTTAAAAACCTTAAATCCTAATATGCTAAACTAACTTAATAAGCTGTATTTCTACTTTCTATTTCTTATTAATACACTTTTAGCTATTAGCTATATTAATATCTTAGTATAGCTATCTATAAAGTGCAGGCTAATAAGAACTTTAGGTATATATAAGGAACTAGGTAACCTTTCTTTTATTGAATAATCTAAATACCTAAGGCCAGGCTTTTATTAGAGAAGCAGTAAGGCTATTGCCTTTAGAAAATACTAGCCTATCTTTAGCTATAATATAGAGTCTGGTATTAATAAATACCTATAAGGTAGCTTTAGGTAATATAGAGACAGTATTGAGTTACTATAGTTGTATGTAAGTAAGATATTTAGCGCTTTAACTGGATAATATATAGTATTCTAATAATACTGCTATTGCTAGAGTATGCTAATATAGAGAGGTATATAATTTATTATGGATTTTATAGAAATTCTATATTTAGGATTAATATACTGTAATTTCTACTTAGGTTTAAATAATATATTTAATTTATATTGTAGGAAGCTAATATATAGCCTTTATTGCCATCTTATTATTAAAAAACCAAATAGATTAAAGATATAGTATGATAAAGCTATGTTATTAATATGTAAAAAAGATAGCCTTAATTACTAGTAGTTTCCCTACTTTATTTTAGTGGTGCCTTAGAAGTTATTAAAGAGGGAGATCTTTATTGCAGAATGCAACCTTATAGAGATTACAGAATAGGTTCTTAAGTTCTTTATACTATTAGAGGATAGTATTGCGCCTTATTGCAATATAGAGAGAGCTATAGAACTTTATATAAAGATTATTAAGTAGAAATTTTCTCTTTTAGAGTAACTTAAAGTAAAGAATACTATACTGCCAGTTGCTATAGTATTTTAGTAAGTTGGTAATATAGTAGGCTCGATTGGAAGTATTAACTAAATCCTATTAGCCTTACCGCCAAACTTATTATTATTAATATGCTCTAGCTATTTAATGGCTTATCTAAAGAAGAATTTAGGCTATTTAATCCAGTTATAATGTCTTATGCACATACAAGCAATACCATCTCGGCAATATAGTATTTCCAAGCCTTATATACCCTTTACAATAAGCACTAGATAATTTAAGCCAGTTCAGTCTGCACTTTCTACATATTATTAGATATAAAGTCTAGCCCAATCCAACTTAAGACGTTTGTTAAGGTGTATTAAGCGTTAGCCGAGCTGGAGGAGTCGTTTCCGGTCGCTAAGGATATTATACTATCGATAGAATCTATTATAAAGAAGCAAAGACTTGGGGTCCTATCTTACACTTAGGAGCATTTATTTAACTAAGTTGAAGATAAAGAAGATAGCGTGATAGAGTCTATAGTTATGAAGGCTATAGATTATAGTGTTGTCGTTAAGAAGGCAAGTCTAGAGGATTATATAGGCTATCTGATATTATCAGGTTTGCTTTCGTTAATGGCACTAATAGAGATAGGTCCTGACTAGGTAGAAGGCTAACGCATGAGAGTATTGATTTCACAGGCTTCAGGAGTAGTAAAAAATACATAAATAAAGTTATTTTTCATTACTATATTAATTGGTGTAATGGACAGTGTGAAGTCTGGCTGTGGAAGGCGTCTATAGCCTATGCTGACTTTGTCGCCGAAAAAGGTAGGTAAATATGAACCTCGGCATGACAATATCAATCATTAACAGACAATTATTTGCAGGCATCCCTGACGACCCAGATCGAGCCAGGGAAATTGCCGTTGGATATTGTCGCGCGTTTGTCGATAATATCATTGACACTAAAGGATTGAAGCATGTAGATCGAGAAAGGGTGAGAGAGATAGGTGCTGAGATGGCAGTACAAGCTATTGTAGATAATGGACCATGGGTTGGAGAGGAATTGCTTTAGTACTAGGGTAAGTCTGAGGAAGAAGAGAGACAAGTAATATGCCAGGGTAGCTTTACTTTCGGGGGCGTTACTTACTTACATTCAAGTTTCTTCCAAGCAGGAGCATCTCGAGTAAATTTCCAAAGAACCATTCAAAAACCAATGTCCGTTAGTTTAAGAGAGGCAACAGGGTTAAAGACTTGTCAAATGAGATTTCCAGAATGAAACACTTGAATAGAACTTGGTCGGGGCTTGAGAACTGATATTGGAGGATCAGCACGTATACCGGCCGGCTTTTGCGTTATGAATAAAGACAGCACGGAGTCTTCATCCGTCACTCGGCCGAAGTGAGATTTACTGACTACAAATTTCTATATTTGGCTAGTGTTGCGCATTCACCATCGTGAATGTATTTGTCAGTATGTGACAGTGACTAATTGATAATTTACTTGAGGATATCCGGCGTTAACATGTATAAAATGAGTGACAGAGGCCTGAACTTCAAAGGCTTCATTCGTATCTTTCACAAACAATAATCAATGAGTTCCAGATCCCACGAAATCACTGTCCTTGGCGCAATACGAAATGCTGTATCGCAGGCCGTTCACGAGAAAAGCTAGAACCTTTGCGTCAATCGTTATGTGCTATGAATCCAGACCGACTTGACCCGACCATCTACATCATCCCTCGGCTAGACTCAGAAGGTCTTGATCCTATTGTTGAGGACAGCAAGGTTATCATCAATGGAATTGGACCTTACCATCGCTTGGGAACTCCAGTGGTGGAATCATGTGCCCGAAATGGGACCCATTATGTCGATTTCAGCACCGAGACATTATGGGTCGCTGAAGTGATATACAACTATCATGAAATGACCATGATATCAGGTGCAACCATCATCCTAGCGATATCAGGATCTAGTGCCCCGTCCGACCTTGCAGCCTGGCTCATCGCACGATATATTGGCACTCATAACTTGCCGGCAGCATCTGAGGTTGTTGGCTATGGAAAGATGACCATGCTTGGCATGCAGGGTGGTTCGTTGCACACTGTTCTTGACGTCGCCGAAACGTATGGGATTGGGGCATGGCTGACTTCTGATCCATTTGTATTGCTACCTGATACCAAGCTCACGGAGGGTAATGGCAAGGGTTTGCTGGGATATCGTTATGATAAATATCTCGGACATCTGGCGACATCGTTTGTTGCTTGGGGAAATGAATCAGTTGTTCAACGTTCAGCAGCACTGGACCAAGAGACCTTTAGTAAAGGGTTCTGTTATAAAGAGTATAGTCCAGCAAAAGGCTTCCTCTCGGCAGCGTGCATCCACCTTGTCACCAAGCTAGGCATCATTCTGCTTGCCATTCCGTGGCTCCGAACATTTCTTCGAGGAAAGTCTTTCAATCCGGGAGAAGGACCAGACCGAACAGAAAGTCGAAAGGCTGAAAGCGCAGGGTGGAAGGCTGTCGGTTACGTTGATGGATCACCAGAGCCAGTAGCATTCTCCAGATTCGCCTTCCAAGGAGCGTTGGTTGACATGGTGGCCATTCTAGCTGTCGAGGCAGCAGCGACGATCAACGATAAGCTCAAAATTAAAGACGGTCATCAGTTGAAAGCTGGTCTGTTGACCCCTTCAACTCTGGGGGCGACATTTGTAGATCGCCTTCGAGCAACAGGTTTTGAGATTGAGATGAAGGGACCAGGTACCGCTGGTCATTAGATCAAGTACTTTCAACGAGGTAGCAGAAAACACCGAGTTCAGGTTTTAGGGCATGTTGGTGTTCAGGTTGTTACACCAAGGTTTGAAGAGGAGAAGGCATTGGCAGTGGCTCGGATTGTTTCCATGGCCCTCAGACACACTCGTTGGGTCCTACATAGATTGGCTTATGCGAAGTTAATTTCTGCTCTTTACTTAAGAAACACCTGAACCTCAAAGTCGAAACACATTCAACCCCAGAACAAGCACGAAGCCCCAATAGTTTCCGGCTTTGCCAGATTCAACCTTGCCGCCTAGACTGTCCTTTGGAGAATCAGTCACTTCTGCCGATGTGGTTGTTGAGGTTGGGGTGGTCTCGGCGGTAGTGATGGTCTCATCTCCACTTTGGACTGTGGTTGGAACCTTTGAGAACTCGGATGACGTCGCAGTTGTAGTGAGAGTCTTATCGGCGGCGGCTGTTGCGGGTTTCTCAGCCAAGACTGACTTGGGGCATTCCTTGTCCATGCGTTCACGTTGATCCTCGATCCAGCCGTTGGCGGGACTACAATGGCTAATATCGAGTGACCAGATACGTCTGACATAGCAAGGCTCGCAGAGGTACTTGAGAGGCAACTCCTTGTCGACATCATCGCCTATATAAGGAAACTCCTCGATGATTTCTGAGAAAAGAGTTAGTACTTAGCGGCACTTAAAGAGCACCTTGTGGACGGACCGTTGCAATATTTTCCTGTCTTGGTATCCTTGTCGCAAAGTTGTTTTCGGCCCTCGATCATGATATCACCCTCCTTAAAGTCTTCCTCGGCGCAGTCTTTGTTTAAGGCTTCAACCCACTTCATGAGAGAATTGCCGCACTTCTTGGCGCAGATACCATCAGTTCTGGTCAAGTTTTGATCATCTTCGAGCAAGCCTTGCCAGCCTGTAGTTCCCATGCCGTCGAGATCGCTATCGCAGTCGATGTTGGTCAAGAGAACCTTGCCACAAGC
Organism: Fusarium transvaalense; assembly: GCA_013623685.1. Lineage (NCBI taxonomy): Eukaryota > Fungi > Ascomycota > Sordariomycetes > Hypocreales > Nectriaceae > Fusarium > Fusarium transvaalense. Next base: position 5,161 of record JABFFG010000513.1, read on the forward strand.
TTTGGTTAAATGGTCTTTCTCTATCCAGTTCTTGACCCAAAGTTCATTGTATATAGTAAAGGCGCTTACAGCCCCGACGAAGGGAGATGTAAGAAGGAGCGTAGAGAACAACATTGTAGTATGATTCCGGACTCTAAGACAACTGAGTGAAGGAAAGTTAAATAGAAATTGCCTTCCTCAGGGCAACCTTATTTATTAGAAAAGGGAAATGGTTTGTGATTTCAGTCGTGATCAAACCATGTGTCAATCACCCCGTTGTAGTGGGACTGCCAAGGAGATCGCGTGGAATAAGATGAGCCAAGGTTGCCAAGTCGGCCGAAAAGAAGATGTAGCCGAGTCGCGTTCACAGTCTAGTGCAATCCAGGACCCTTATTTAATGCAACATGTTGTTGGTTGTTGAAGTCCGAGGGTAAAACCACTCTTATTCTTATTACTATTACCTATTCCAGCCCAGGTCAAGTGGAGGGTACATTACACGTGTGAAAAAGCATTTTCGACCAACACTACTATTCATATGAGCCTGTTCTGTGGTTTATAGATATATGTTCCCTGCTTGAACTGGGCTCTCGAGACGATTCGACTTGGTTCGAGTCTAGTTTCATCAGGCTCCCTTAGCCCAATGGGCGGATTTCCTCTCCGCAAAAGCAGGTCGCGTCATACCACTTCTGATAAGTCGCCCTGCCATTTGTACGGGAAAGCACACCAGTATACATATCGCAAGAGATCTTATCCTCGAACATAAAGAAGCCACAACTATCGTTTGCACTACAAGCATCGGCGCATTCTATAAGCGAGTCTTTAGGTCCCTCACCATAATACTGCATCGTGGGAAGTGCGTCTCCCATTATTCCGCAAACCGCATCCTCTGAACGTTTGCAGCTCGGTTCGTCTTCCTTGATCTCTTGTTCGCAAAAACAGTCGATGTCATACCACTCAGAGTCCGCTTGAGAGGCCTGTACATCCAGTGGTCGGCCTGACCATAAGGTACAGAGTAGATCCTGCTTCCAGACAACAGACTCGCACTGGGGATTGTTTTTGCAAGATTTGAAGCACGTCTCCAACGAGCCCCTGTCTCCAGTAGCAAGGGACTGAACGCCACCTGTAGCGGTGCCTTTCTTGCCGCAGATCTTAGCATCAGGAAGGGGATTCTTGAGGCTGTTCTTGCAGCTGGATTCAGGCTCAGGTTGGGGCTCTGGCACCGTGGTTTCCTCTTCGCAAAAACAGTTCATATCGAACCATGTTACTGAGGAGGAGCTGACGACAGATACAAAGTCAGGGCGACCAGAGAACAATGCGCAAGGCTGGCCACTGAAGAGAACAAATGAATCGCAGCCATCGAGCTCTTTGCAGGCGGCGCGACATTCTTCCACCCCATCAACTGGACCAGGGCCGTCAGCAATCTTTGTAAGATCTCCAGTAGCGCCGCCCTTCAAGTTACAAACAGTGTGTTCGGGCAAGGGGTTCTTGAAGCCATCTTTGCAGCTGGGCTCGGGCTCGGGCTCAGATGTAGTTGAAGAAGCATCAGTCATAGTTGTCGGGAGATGGTCATTGGTTGTCGCGGTTAATGTTTCCGTCTCACTAAAGGCCGTGTATGTATCTGTCGAGATAGCAAGGGATGATATCGTCTCGCTAGTAGTGAGAATGACGACTATCGAGAGAGCAGAGGTAGTCGCAGTCTCGTAGTCGGGCTCGTCATGTGTCGAAAAGGTCGCGGTAGAAGTGTCCTCGGAGGCGGTATCAGAGTACAAGCCCGTCTCGGTGAGGACAGAAGAAGACGTAATTGCCGGCAATGAGGCACTCTGGGTCAAACTCTCAGCAACGCTTGAGGCGGAAATCTGAGAAGGGCGACATGGTCCTGCATTAACGAGAGGGCTCAGGACCGTGGCCAAGATAAACGAACGAACAAGATGACGAGACATCTCTGCTAGACAATCCTCGTGCAAAAAAAGACTGAGAAGGTGGCGAAATAGATTGGAAAACGGTAAGAGATAACGCCTCTATTTAATGCAGTTGCAACCTTGTCTTTACTTCTCCTTTTTTTCTCGTTTGCAACCCGTTACTTTGTCTCCTCAACCTAACAATATTGATTGAGGACGGGTCTAGAACCCAATCTAGTACATTAGCATAGCACCTTAACCCAATAGTTTGGACGCCATTGGGGCTGATGGCGAGTTTGGCAGGGGTCCCCTAATTGATTATGGCAAACGGCGCCAAACGCTAATGTATGTAGTCTCTCCGTAGGTAATGATAGTAAATCGAAACTAATAATTCTGATCTTGCATATCTTACAACTCGTGCTGTGATGGTTGTACTACTGCTAGCTCAGGTGATGTTTGTACGATTAGATGCATTGTGTTTCAGGAACAAAGACTGTCAGTAAGTCAGATGTCCCTCATTCACATACTTCCAAGTTGCCTAAATTGAGGCAGATGTGACCCTGGAACTACCTTGATTCCTCCTGGTGATTCTGCGTGGAAATACCACTCATCATAATATTTCAATCTAGTCAAAATTGTTCGCATGTGACTTCCGAAGTACTGCTCCAGTAGTGGAGTCTGGATATTTCTTTAGCGACCATGACTGTCGTCAGATTTATGCTTGTTCGCCCGCCATACGCCTCTTCCTTCTGTGGGCCACAGCAAAGAAATGTTTTCACAGGCAATTTATACGAAGCACTCAGACTAGCTCTGGAGACCCAATATGTCGATATAATAACAAGCCTTGGGCATGTTAACCTGGTGTTCCATGCTAGAATAGGTACATCAGCCGACCGGCGACAGGGAATCCCAAGGTCCCGGCCCCAGCAGGATTCAAAGACTCGCCCCCAATGGAAGAAATTTAAACCCCTCACCCTTTACATCCAACATGTCCGAGGTCTGGTCTACTTGACTGCAAGACTTGCCGAGCGGTAACTGTAAAGTAAGCTTATATGACATGTTGTCCCACTGATTGATATGATCATCACCTGCTATTGGCCCCGGTACGAGAAGGATCGAGGAGTGAACCACTTATCCAATCATCACGGAAGGTTCTCGGATCTCGGTGACCGCCGTCGTACTCGAGAAGGAAGCGGTTTGGAGGTAGTTTCTTGACATAAAAGGCAGCAGATATCCTGCACAAACTATCTCACCATTCTGACCACAAAACATCTTTTCATAACATCCATCCTCTCACACAACACCAAAATGAAGTTCTTGTCCGTCGCCTTCGCCCTCTTCTCAGCCTCTGTTGCCATGGCTGCTGTTCTTCCCGAGCCCGAGATCCCGGGCAAACTAGTCACACGCGAGGAGTTTGAGCTTGCCATTCGCCAAGCTGGCTGCTCTGCTTGTGTTCAAGGTATCCGATGCTGCAACGGTTCTTGCATGCGCGGCTGCTAAGTCAGTGTTTTCTGGGTATGCCCAAGTATAACCTACCCCTCTATTCAATGTACTAATGATGCTTCCCCCACAGAAGGATGGTGCAAGTAGCAGGAAGCTGAGGAGGGAATTATATTCGATATATACATTTCGTATAAAAGGCTCCCCGTTGGATAGCTCTAGTCCTTCAAAACAAATAGCCATATGAATTCATGTTGCGAGTGAAATGATTTAGTTTCGAATACTGGTTTCTATCTAATGTTCTTATTAGCCACTACATGCTCTTCTGGATTGAGTCAAACGAACGTGATAGACTATATCGTAACCAGTGCCTGTTGCTGGAAAGACTTAACGATCTGCCTCAATCTCGTCGCGTGTGTCCTTATTATTGGCAGTATTAACCTCGGTCGTTATGCTAATGAACCGATAAAGAGCCCCATTTCCCTTCTGAGGCTTTCCAGCTTCGCTATCCTTGGTTGGGGTAGAAGGCGGCAAGAAAGGTACACTTGGAAGGAATGAAAGAAGTGTATCGAGAAAACCCATTTTGTGTACGCCTGTTTTTTGGTTGGGGTTTAAAGTGTTTTTATCGTCTGCAGAACAGGAGCGGAGTAAAAGTGAAGGTTTGTTCTGAAAGGGCGTAACCAACACGAAGTTAGGCAGAAGCAAATGCCTGTTGGTTGTTCACGTGCAACTTGATTTCGCTGAAGTAGGTTAGGACAGCAAAATAGACGCACTCACTCCTGGCAAGATCAGATTGTAGACCGGATTATACAGAATCAGGGTATATATATAACCACTAAATAATAGTTATTATCTTTTCGTCTTTATCGATCTGCACCTCTTTAGCCACTTTACTGTATGTTCTAACTCTTAAGAACTATCCTAGGCTAGCCGTTTTCTCTAGGGCTAAACTATAGTTATAAAATCTATTTAAACCTAATTTAAAAAGAAATACTTTTAAGATAGGCAGTCTATTAAACTTAATATATATAAAAATGCCATGTAGAAAGAAAGGCTATAGCGTATTATCTAGCGAAATAGGTCTGTATGAAATTAGCCTGTAAATACAGATTTAGCTGCTCTTAATAGGACTAAATAGCAGGTTTGGGTCAGTAAGATTGACATTAGTGCTGAAAACTGTAGATATTAGCTTAAATTTCTCTATTTACCAATTTTCTATATTAATAGACCTTAGGGTTATAGTCTAAGACTATAAAGGCCCTTTTAGTCTATAAGAATCTTAATATTTATTACCTAAAGATAACTAGAGTAGACTTATAGGTAGATCTGGTCTTTATAGACCTGCTATATAATCTGATGCAGTAAGCCTTTAACTGCTGCCAGTAAAGCACTTAGCTATAGCTGTAATAGCAATCGGCCTATCCTTAAGATTGCTTAGATTGCAATAAAAATAATTATAGATAATAGAGCTTTAATTATATTTTTTAGGTCCTTTTAGAAAGTTAAAGGATCTATATCTATTATACTTCTCTTTTTATAAAATGCATTAGTCTATATAAAGATAGTGCTACTTTATAGTATATATAATAAAGCTAAGAATTTAATATAAAAAAAACTGCTTTTAAAATATCTATATTTAATTATTAATAGGCTTTAAGATAAGCCTCTTTTTATTTATAAAGGGTTCTGGCATTAGCTAGGTAATATTATATATATTGCCGATATATATTAGAAGGGTAATAGCAGGCTTATAAGGTTTTTAATTTTATAGAAAACCTTCTGTAGATAAAGATATATATAAAGTAGCAATTATAAGGACTGCATTTCTATATATATCTGCTATTTTATATAACTCTTAACTTTTATTAGAATCTATATTGCCTTATGTATCTTTATTGCTGCTTTAGATAATATATAGCGAATTTACCTATAGATAATAGATATATATTTTTTAATATATGTAAATAGTATTATAAATAGTTAAAGGTAGGGATTTAAGCTTCATTTATTAATAACAGTTTAAAATATTAAGATTTATTATTTAGGTATCTTAAGGTTTACCTTAGCAGTATAATAAGGCTGCCTAAGTTAAATTATTAATAGATACTATATTAACTAATCTCAGTATTTTTAGATTAACATCTTGTAACTGAGAAGGCGGTATTTTAGATTGTTTGCATTTATTATACTTGTCTAGATATTATTTTAGTAATTTCCTAGTGTATAAAAATGTTTTGTTAGAATTGATATAGGGGTAAATTAGATATCCTGCCGCTCCAGTATTCGAGATTAACGAACTGATATCTGAAAATGATAGATAGAATTAGTCAACCATCATATGTTATTACACGGCATGGCTCGAATTACCTCTTGGCAACCTCAGGTCTCCCACAGAAGACTGTTCGGTTACTATACACTGGAGCGGAGGGAACATGATAATGACCTCACTGTCTAACAGACGTTGAAAATCATGGCCACCGCGCATCGTGAACAAGGGACATGGGGCCTTTTCAACAGTGTCTTTCGAGAATTCCTCACGGAAGACTATGTAGATCTTATCCTTGCCATGTGATTCCTCGCCATAAATTTGGATATGGTGACTGTCAGACCTATCAACGTGGACGTCTGACAGTGCCAGATTCGTCAAATCAACAAGAACTCTTTGGCAGTAGGAGCAAGAGTGGAGCCGATAAGCAAGGGCCTTTCTTTCAATGAGGGCAGTAGTAGAAGGGTCCATTTCCAAAGATGGATTGCTGAGACATCGGGATGCCGTCTGAACCTTGATCTATCAGCGGGGAGACATGGTAATACAGTTCAACTTAAACTGAAATAGAGTCACTGACTATTTAAATTTTTCACAATATTAGAAAGGCCCCTCAATCAGAGCCCAAGGCATTAATGCATTTAAGAGATCACCAATAGGATCCATATATAGGCTTGGCCAGCCAACAGGGTAATGGTAAAGTAGAATGTGGAAGATTGACAGATCCGCGTGAACGGTAGCCATGCTTCTACCGGTCGATAATGATATCAACGGTATTTATCTCTCGCAGCTGCAAATGTTATGCCTTAGGCAATGTCTTTTGCCATATTCTCATTAGCCTTAACCTACTTTAGTATAAGCTCTAGGACCTTATTAACTGCATCCTTAGGTAGATAAACTATACTATTTAAATTACTAAAAATAATATTATTTAGATTTATAATTATATTAAGAGCTAAAT
>JABFFG010000515.1:0-17157 GCA_013623685.1 Fusarium transvaalense
CCCTGTTCGTCGATAACTTCCACCCCCCGCCGAACCGTCAACGATCTCGCCCATGAAATGGCGCCCCAAAACGGCAAGCCTCAGAACGGCAACACGAAGCCTCGTCGACCTGGAGGGAGCAAGCTTGCTCAATCCTCCAAGCCTCTCCCGGCTATCCCACTGCCCTATGTGAAGCGTCAGGCCGCTGCCGCTGCCCGGGCTAGTGCTGCCTCTACCACGACCCAGGAACACGATGCGCCTTCGCCCTCCGAATTGAAGCTCACCAATGGTAATACATCTGCCGAGGTCAAGAAGGCTGGGTCTGTAGCTTCTGCTGCAGCAGCTAGCACAGTTTCTAGCCCTGCTTCGACTTCAGCTTCCAAAGCTGAGAAGGAGACAATCGAGACCAAGGCGGATAGCCTCCCAAAGTCAAAGAACGATGCTTCCGAACCGGTCAATTCGCACAAACCTTCTGGTACGTATAAAAAATGTTCAAAGTTTGAAGTCAATAAACCTTGGGACAATATACTTATGCAGGGTTATCCCGTTGCAGTCGCATCTGTCTCCCAGCATCCCACCGCCAGCGAAAACGAAGACGCCCACAAAAATTCTGCAGTCTCAGACCGTGCCGATCAGCCCACCACCAAGAACCAGGCCGATCCTGGGGCTCGAACGTCTGACAAGATCACTGCTGAAATGAACGAAAAGCCAAATGGTGTCGCGCCTAAGGGTGAAACCAAACCTCAGGCTGGTGAGGCGCCTCAATATTATCAAGCCTATCCCGACGCTCATAATTCAAATCTAGAAAACCAGCATATTTCCAAGATGAGCAAGTCTCGTCCTCCTCCCGCTGTCCCACCTGGCCGGTACCAACTGCCTCCTGCTTTCCAACCTTCTGGTCGACCTCTGGGACCAACTGCGAACGGCGACCTGCGTGGCCCTCGACCCCCGATGCCTAATGGCCCCCTTCACCAACCCCATCCCAGCAACGGAAGCATTCATTTTGGTGCTTTCCATGGCTCGACCAGCTCGTCCCCAGCTCCTCTGTCTGGAGGCATCGCTCCTCCTCCTGGTATGCCAGGACTCGATGGTCGACCTCCCTACATGCCCCCCAGCACCAACGGATTCCCTCATATGATGCCCTACGGAGCGGAACACGTCCCTGTCACCACTTTCGATAACTACGGAAGACCCACGATGGCGTATGGACCGATGGATTCATTCCCTGCTTTTGGTAACAACTTTGGTCCTCCCACTCCGCACAGCTATCATGATTCTCAGGCATCCGGCCCCCCTGAGGATGTTGGCGTTTACAACCAATTCGCTTCAGCTCCAGTGCGAAACGGTGTTCCGGGCCCCGGGGAGGATAACCAGTCGCCAAACTATCCAGGCAGAATGTTTGGAGGTCCCGATTACCCGCGAATGATGCAGAATGCCGGTCCTCCTCCTCACATGATGTCTGCGATAGATGACGCTGAGGGTCTCATTAACCATTTCCAGCAACAATTTGGATCTCCCGAGTTCGCTGATTGTGTTCTGGAGCTTCAATACACGAACCGACGAGTTCCCCCAGTTCGTATTCCTGGTCACCGAATTCTCTTCTCCCGCAGCTCCGAGCTCGCAAGCGCAATGTCGAAGGGTCTTTCTCGATCCAACCCCGACGTCACACAACTCCCTGCTCTTGTTCTCGAGACAGGAAGCAAGTGGATTCAGTCCGAGTCGTTCTATATCGCTGTCCAGCGTCTTTACGGACTGCCTTTGTTCACCCCACCTCCTGGTGGCTTGAAGCAAGGCGCTGCAACTGACACTAGCTCCCTGATGGAGCGCTTCGACTTTGCTCTTGGGTATGCTGCATCTGGTCATCTCCTACGCTGGGATGCAGTTACCCGCCGTGGATGTGAGCTTGCTATGGAGCTCCTGAACTTGCAGACGGTGGAAAAGGCTCTAGAGTTTGCTCTAGAGGGACATCGGGATGAGGGTTCCTATGATGTGTTTAAATATGGTGATGGATCTCGAGCGATTCTTAGAGAGATCGTCTCTTTCATCGCCAACAACCTTCACCCCAACTTCAAGATTGATACCTCAGTTACCGACCCGTCGAACTACGCTCGCCTCCCGTCCCAAGCCGCCCTGGCTAGCAACGCCACAACCCGCAAGCTTTCACCCCCACCTATCGCTAGAGGAACTTCGGTTCATCTTGGTAAGGGGCGTCGCTCTCAGCAGATTTCTGGCATTCAGTTTGGTGACCTTTCCCTGACTGAAGGCAAAATGTCACCAGGTTCGGACGCCTCGGGCTCATCTCAGCAACAGCGAACCCCGCTCTATGCTGTCCTTTCTCGCATTCTTCTCAACCTCCCCTTCGAAACACTCAAGGCGCTACTTGAAAATGTAACCAGAGAAGGAAATGCTTGGCCCAACGCAGATGCCGTGTTCCACGCAGTCAAGGACACGGTGGCTGAGAGAGAGCGACGTCGACTTCAGATTGTGGAGCTGATCAAGAGTCGACAGATCCCGCAATGGGAATTCGTTTCCAACCAGCTGTCCACTCCAGAGCCGCGTAACTACATCGGTCCTTGGGGTGCGCTCGGCTGGCAGGAAGAGGTCCTGCCCTTCGGGCCTTCAGAGAGCCCAGCTCTCAGCCGAACTTGGGCTCCTCTGGCAAACTCCCAGACGATCACCCAAGCAGCATATCCCTAAAAACCGACTTGGGTCATGCTGCATTTTCTTTCGATTTGACGGATGATATTACGGGTTATGGACTGATGAAACATCACATCATCTCCACTGCCAGCTACGTGCCTGTACACATACTTATCAGAGCCTTGGGTACGCAAGTGCGTTCTGACTACTCTCATTACGAAAAAGAGTCACGCCTAAGGAATCCTTTGGCAAAGTTGTCTTGCGGCAATACGATGCGCTTGGGAGACTTTTGGTTGATGAACGGCGTTGGGGACATGTCAACATAGGGGCCTTTGAAGCGAGGAATGTTTTTAATGATTGGGACTTTGGGGAGTGCGGATGCTCACGGAAAGGGAAAAAAAGAAGAAACAAAAAGCATTTAATGATTCTATATGTATGCCAGGACTTTATCGGTGGTTCACTCTCACTCGTCCTGGTATCAAGGCTGGGGATATGATTAGGAGGGTTATGATGAATGACAAGTGATTGACTATTGGAAGTTAAAAGAGTTATGGCATCGAATGGAGTATGCGTCGTTGCGTCTCTCAATTTGAGGGACAACATGATATTAGGTAGCATCTTCGAGAATGGTTTTGATACCCCAGATTACGATTCATGCCTTGATAGTGAAGTGAAGTGAAGTGCATCCATCCATGACGACGTAAAGCTTGGCTATACGCTTTAACGGTTTGGTTCCATTGGGTTAGAATGAAGCTGCTTCTTCGGGATTGAGCTAGGTTAGTTAGCTGGACCGAGAAGTTGGAAACTGGTTAAGAATTTCATGTGATGGTGCCGGTTAGGTTGTCTTTGCTAGAGAATACGGAGTACATAGCAGTAAATCAGCTATCCGAGGGCGGGGAACCCCTGTCCCATTGATCCATAAGGGCAGTATCATGTCTTTCTATTCGCTCACTGAGCATGACTTTAATTAACTGGGACAATCTTAGCAGGGTCTTGATATGGATGCCATGCCATGCCATGCCTGGTGGGTGGGTTAGCAGGTTAAGCCCAGAAGCCGAGGTCTTTCATCTCCACTTTACGTCGTCTCCCTCATTTCCAGGTTCTTGTTCCATTCCATACTTTACTTCATCCCTCCTGTTTCTGACTCTCCCTCATCATTGTCATCATCCATTGTTCTCATACTAACCCCCTCCCAATAACAGATGTGAGAGTATCGATCTGGACCCTCAGCATTTCCGCTGTTCAAACTTTTAGTCCAGATCTTGTCTTTCGATTCTCATTGTCCTTTTCGACGTACTTGATGCTGTCTGAAGCTGTTGCTCGAATGCGCCACTGGAGCTCAGCTCGTGGAACTGCGCACACGCCATCGCGAATCAATCAACACACGATCCTTTCCAACCAACGATAATAATTAAATAATAACAATAAAAACACCACTACATCCGCTCCTTTTTATTTACAAACAAATCTGCCATGGATTACTCCATGTCTTCAAGCGATGCCTCGAGCTCGCGATCTTCTAGATCATCCGCCGCTGCAAACGACCCCGTTCTTCGCAATACGTTGCGTTACACCATCTCGGCGCACGAATATGCTGCTCTGCATAAATACATTATTTCTCGTTCGCGCGTGCTTCGTCGCTCAACGCCTACACCGAATCGCGTGGAGAAGGCGTTGAAGCCCCCGAAGGGCGGGGATGATTATAACGCTAGGACGATTCGCCATGCGCTCAGAGTATTTGTGGCGACGTTCTTGGGTATGAAAGGATGGGATGCAGTCGCCAAGAGAATGAGCAAGGAAGAGTGAGTAACTCGTTGAGGTGTTCTGGTATAAATGGCTAATACATCACGACAGACCCAATGCGAGTGGGCAAAAGAAGCCCTTCTACAAGTCTCCGGCCCTGAGACTATCCATATCTCTTTCTACCATTCTTCTCCTCTACAGAATCCTCTTCCGATTCTTCACTCGACTGCGCGTACATCTACTCGATCCCCAAGTCGAGCCGTTCCGCGCGCGCAACCCTCGAACTGCAGCGATGTTGACATCGCCATCCGCGCCCGCCATCGGTGCCTCATTCGCCGGTCTTGCTCTCGGCATCTACCCAGCCCAAAAGATGCGAGTGACCATCGCCATCTACACCATCTTCCGTGCTTTGGAGTTTGCATACAACTTTTGCGAGGCCGACGGTCTTATCTGGGGTAAAAAGAATGGCATCAAGAGGGAGAGACCCTGGTGGTTTGGAAGTTGGATGCTGCAACCTCTTGCTTTTGGACAGCTGTTTCACGCGGCTGTTTTTGATCGGGATTGCTTCCCCAAGCCCTTTGGGGACTTGATCTTTAAGAGCTCGGCAGGTTATCTGCAGCCGCGTCCACAGGATTGGCCTTCTGGTATTAAGTGGCCTCAGACTTCTGAAATTGTTGATAGCTTGGCTCAAATGGCACGCCTCAGCTGGCCGTAAGTAAAACGCATCCGCGGCGGAGGGCCGTTTACTGACCTATTTCTAGTGCCTTTGTTTCTCCCACTTTGTTCCCTGGCAAGGAAGTTCTTCCTCCTAGCCTCAGTGCAATTGCGCCTTTGACATCTCGAGCACACCCGCTCATCACTTCTCTGTCATGCGCAACATTGCATCCAGGAGACCCATCTTGTGCCCGAACTTATCTGACTTTCTGGCTTCAATCCTTCCCGCCGTTTGCTCGTTTCTTCGTCGCAGTCTTCTCTGCGCTTACAGTCATCCCTCGATTCTCTAGCCTTTACCACAACCCCTTGGCAACCCTGCAGCGCATCATCACCAAAGCCCTGCGCATGTCCACCTTTGCGACCGGTGCCCTCTCCACAGCCTGGGCTTCGATCTGCTTCTTCCAGACATGGCTTCCTCGCCATGTTCTAGCGACGCAGCGGGTTTTCCTCGGTGGTTTCTTTGCCGGTCTCTGGGCCTTTGTCGAGCGAAAGAACGGCCGTGGTCTATTCTTGTACAGCGCTCGCACCAGTGTCGACAGCCTCTGGAAGGTTGGTGTTAAGCGACGCTGGTGGAAGAGCATGAAGGGTGGGGACGTCTGGGTCTTTATGCTGGCTCTTATGGTCACTGGTGTTGTCTACGAGAAGGATGCGCAGGCAATCCGTGAAACCAACTGGCGAAAGGGTGTTAGCTGGCTTCAGGGCCAGGGCTTTAAGGATTGGGGCGCTGAGGAGGATGAGGAAGAAGACGACAGAGATAAGCAGGAGTAAGCGATGTATCACGTTTGATGAAAGTATGGTGTTGGGCGTATTGAAGATTACTGTGTTTAGCATGGGAATAGGAAAGGCATCGCTTGAAAGGCTAGATGTCTTGGGTTTATGGTCATATCTCACATTTAATGGTAGTATTTATTTCATCCAATACCTTTTATTTTAGAATTCCAGATTTCTGACCAGCAGACTATCTATTCTCTAAATGCTCCGTTTGCCAAAACTCCGACAAAAGAAACAAAATCTACATGAACTCCACTGAAAGCCTTTTCTTTATCCCCGATCCAAACTCCAAACCCCAAGAAATCCTCACCATGAACGTCGCTCCCTACGTTTAAACCATCAATCTAGTCTCTAAACACCTGCCGAATACATCAGAATCGCAAGCAGTACAAAAGTGAAAGTGCTCACAGCAGTAAAGAACATGAGCGCTCCGATGCAAAGAAACATTTCATCCCATACGCGGAAATCCTCATCACCCGGATACTCATTCATCACGTCATCGTGAAGGAGTACAAAGATGTCACTCTCACTGTAATCTGACCATGCTGGTGATCTGGGAGTGAGCGGCATACGCATGGCAAAGGTTCCGTAACCAGTCGGTGTGAAATCGGGAGACTGGCTGTACTCATACTCACCAGTGGCACTGTTGGGAAGACTGAACTGTTCCAGAAACAGTCGGGGCGTGATTGCTGCATGACCAATGGTAGACATATCGTTGCTTACATCGATGGCAAGGGGAATGAACTCTTCCTCCCATGATGATTCCGGGGAATCTGCCCTGTGGATTCCTAGAGATTCAACATCACTGGAACTGGAGACGGAAAAAGGACTCAGCTGTCTTTGCTGCCATGACCCCGGAGTGTCGGGATGAGTAGTGATAGCACAACGCGCAACTGGACCCGTAGCAGGTGGAAATTTGTGCTCATGAGGGAGTAGAAAGGAAGACAGAGGAAGACCGATGTCGCTTCGTGTCGTGGAAGGAGCAGGGCTGAACTCATACTCATCAATGAGAGAGCCTGTAGCTGAATCCTCGTACTCTTCTAAAGGCGACACACAACTGCTTGATACGAGTGGCTTCTCCTCCTCATCCTCACTTAGAGGAGAAATGTCAATGAAACCAAACTCATCCCGTGGACGTTTGCTATGCCAATGCTTGACAGGATTGTCCGCAAGACGTAGTAGAATAGGAGTATAATGAGGGGTACCCCAAGCATCAGGACCCAGCGGTGCTGATCCCATCAGTGCAGATTCAGACGGGACCACCCTGTCAAACTCCTCAAGCAGCGCCTTCCAAATCTCCTGGGGAAGCTTTGGGGCGCTGATGTTTGAGATCAGGCTGATGTCGAAGGATGAAGGTCGATGGCCGCGATCGCATTCCTCTGAGAAGAATAGTGGACGATCGATAAATGTTGGGCGGCGGAGGGGAAGAGGTTCCAGGTAGTGCTGGCGACCAGTTGGAAAGAAACCCATGATTGCGACTTTGAGTTAAGAAGACTGAAGAAGATGAGACAAGATGAGATGAGTTGTGGTAGAGTGTTGGTGTTAGTTGATGTTGTTGATAAGCTTGGGTATAGTAACCAGTACAAATTCTCAAGCTTAGAATGATGAAAGATGATGAAGAAAGCTATGATCTGTTGATGGCTAACACTTTGCATGGTTTTATACAAGATTGGAATAGTGAAGAACGGGAGTGTGAGCGGGACGTTCTTTGAACAATGGGATGCAGTACAAAGGGTGTGGTGAAGATATTCGTACAACGGATTGATGGTCTGTGTTCTTTGAAGAAGCAACTGGAGAACGCAGACTATGTTCAGTACATATGTAACTTAGTTCCCCTTTACAACCTAATGGGTGTAGTCAATACAACTTGTGATCTTTGACACAGTTCCGAGTTCACGTATCCAGAGTAGTCTTTTCTTGCGGTCAAGGGGATTATCATTAGGACATGGCTTTTGTTCAGAGAAAACAATCGCTTATTCTATATACAAGCTCCGAAGGAACTTGGAGAAAATAACTGTGACTTGTCTATTAAGTTGTTCCAAATACCTATATAAATGCATAGGCCCCCCCCCGGATTTCGATGATTTTGCATCCATCAACCCAAGTTTGACTTGAACTACTAACTGATCTAGATCTTCATCATCACAACTAAGGATTCTACTTTCAACCGCAAAAATGGAAGCTCCTATTCCAAAAAGAGTCAAAAAGGTGAGATTCGTTGAAGACCTGGAGTCTTCACTGGAAGCCATGGAACTCTTCCCTTCAGATCACACTCACCACCATGCTGACAACTCTGCTCAGCCATCTCCATCGTCAATTCGCAGCAACCCCTTCGAAGACTCCAGCGAATTGTCTTCCTCCCAGGATGACCTTCCCGAAGAACGCCCCCTCCCCTCTGCAGTGGACGAAGACCGCCACCAAAATTCAGGTATCTACCAGACCCCTGAGGGAAAGGCTCTTCTGGATGTGTCTTCGTTCATCTCAACGATCGCAGGCTATCACGCTCACAGTTATCGTCATGACGGCCACGGATTCCTACTAGACGTTTGGAAGGAAAAGGCAGACATGGACGAAGTGAAGGATGAACTCGAAGAGATCTGGCTACAACTCCAGCTCTTTTGGGACCTGCTTCTGCGCATGCAGCCAAACCGCATCATTTCTGATGCAGAGTATACGGAGCAGGCTGTCAATTTCCTCATGGAACTCTCTCTTGTTCGACTCATGGCTGATGTACGACCTGAATTTGAGGTCCGAACTGCGCGGTTCCATGTCAAGTGTTTCCGTCGTCGTCTTCGTCGACTGGAACTGCTTCTTCGAACTGACATGAACACGTGCGGTAATTCTCCTACTATACTTTGTGGATGCTTGATCGCTGTCAAACGTCCCAAGTACAAAGACCATCTCTGGACGGGCCTCTTTGAAAACGGCACATCGGACCAAGCTGGCCGTGATGAAAACAGAGGTTTTACGGTGCGCGATGTAGCAGGCCTTCTCCGTATCGAAGACTATCTCACGCACGCCTCCATCGAATTCGAACGCGTAGGCGGTGTCGGAGAAGATCATCTGGTCAATACGGCGATTTGCTTCATGGACGACGAGATCAAGCAGTATCTCTCAAAGGGAGATTATCAGACCTGCGACAAAGTCAGGTACAGGTGGCAGGCCGTTCTTCTTAAGCCGACCTTCCAAGCGGCTGTGGTTCGAGAGGTCAAGGCCATTGTGAACGAGGCTTTGGCTTTTCGTAAGCAGCACGGCAAGTCTGCTCATCGGGAGGAGTGCGAGCTTTGGACGCCGCCTAAGCCTACGCTTGGGAGGACGATGTCTTCCAAGAAGGATTCGGATAAGGGGACGACGAACCCTCTGAGTTCTGCGTTCTGGAAGAAGGGCTCTAAGGATGGTGAGAGGTAAGTGCTTCTCCAATGGGTGCGGGTAGGCGGGTAAGGTCGTTGGAGAAGAGTTTTCCTTTGTTGGTCTTGGATATGGTATGCGCGGCGTTTGATGGACTTGATGAATTAGAGTGCATATAACAAATTGACATGAAATCGTTACTAAACGTATAGAAAGCTAAAAATTGATTCATGTGACAACTCAGAACGCCTCCCAGTGACATTTCGTAGACATCATTACTCATAAATCGAATACATCGCCCAGTTTCTTATCCCAGTTGTTCTCATCTCCCAACTTTCGCATGACCTCAGACAAGGCATCGCAATGCCCACCAACTTCGGTATCATTCATTTGCGCTGTGTCCCAAGAAGCAATAAAATACAAGTTCGTCGCGTCAATCATGAACGCATTCCAGAAGAAGCCACTGTTTTTATATTGGTCAGTTGATGAATAGAAATAGATGGTACTTATAACTTACCAATCGGCCCAGTCGTAGCGAGCGACAGGCTCAAAAGTCTTGAAGCTTGACTGCTTGGAAAAGCTCATAGCGAGGGAAACATCCCAGACAAAAGATTGTCTGAAGGATGCGTCTATTGCGGCTGCTCCTTCGTCGCTGAGCTTTTCAACAAGCTTGTTCCAAGGAACATGTTGATGCTGTTTGATCTCTTCACTCTCAGCCGTCATGCGCTGAAGGAACTCAATCAGTGTTTCGTTGCGGATGACTTCTGTCATGTTGAGTATCCATTGAACGGTAGGACCATCAATGCTCATAGCCGGAGGGAGAAGTATGTTCATCCACTGTGGTATGAACGGCCACGAGCGTCCGCTTTCCCAGACGTTGAGAAATGCATGAGAGGAACCAGTTTGAAGGACGTTGAAGAGAACAATAGCGCTCTTTGTGAATAGCGCCGGGTGGATGTTGTGTTCGTCTTGGAGCTTTGGGAGCCCCGGCAATGTTGAAACGCGACCAGTTCGCGGGTACTGAAACTCATGAGCACGAGATTCCCACTCGCCGTTCCAGACTTGTTTGCGAACCTGAAGCCGTTCCCTGGCATCCGGTGAACCTTCGTCATTGGCGATCATCATACCAGGCGCCTTTTGAGGAGGCCACAATGCACGACCATATCGAGAAATACCGCGAAGTTTCTGAACATGGAAAGCGACATTGTTCTGCGCAGGCTCGCTTTCTTCATATTGTGTGAACAGATCGGAAAAGAGTCGGTATGATGTCAATGCAGGGATATTGGCCTTGATGTCTTGGATCCAATGATCGAGATCGTGGTACCACTGTAAGATGGACAGGACATCAAAGACAGAGTGATTGAAAGTACAGCAAAGAAAAGCCTGACCCTCAGACGTCCGCACCAAGTCCGCCTGAAACATAAACGGCGACGAATGGCCCTGCGCAGAGCCATCCTTGAAACGTTCCTGGGCCTCCTCCTCAGTGTCAAGGCCAACCTCGTGGATAAGCTGGGCAAAGAGGGCGGGACTTGGGGCCAACACGGCGTGGAACGGGATACGGTTCGAGTCAGGGAACACAACGGTTCTCAGCATCGGCCTCGAGGCCAGCGCCTTTTCGAGGGCGCGCAGAATCTGATGCTGCGCAACGTTGCAGACGCGAAAGACCATGCGGTTGTGGTAGGACTGCGGACGGGACCCAATCGCCGTCCGATGCAGCGAGTGTCGGATCGGTAGAACGTCTTCGATGTCCGAGGGGGAGAAGCCAGCGCGTGCTACAGCGCGTTTGGCGTAGCAGAACGTGTCCTTGTCCTTGCCTTCGCAGGGGGGAGTCGTGATTTGTATGGCATGGTTTGGGGCTGGGACGTGTTGCTTTGGTTGGGGAGGATTGGACTTGGCTGCTTCAGGAGCGATGACAAGACGCGCCTGTTGGAATTTTCGCGAGAGGAGGAGATGCGCTTGCTTCTCGATTGTGTCGTGTTCGATAAAGTCTTGCAGGTAGAGTCTTTGACCACAGGCACGCAGTACGCGGTCGCAATAGCGTAGCAGGGTGATACTGTCGGCGAGATTCTTGAAGCTTTCTGTGATTGAAGGTCGAGTACCAATTAGTTGCTCGCAGACGCCGAGTAGTTTATTGACAAAAGGCGGCGTTGGAGCTGGCTTGTTGATCGGACCCTTGGGCGAGGGCTTTGCTTGTCGAAGCTTGAGAATATGCGTTTTGAGCTGCTCTTTCTTGACTTTGCCGAGTGATGTCAAGGGAAATCTTTCCAGGCCAAGCTCTTGGAGGGTGTATACGCCATCTAGAGCGTATCGTTGATCGGCATTTCTGGCCTTTTCAATGATTTGGGCTTTTGTTAGATTGTCTGGTAGAACAACGACAGCGACAGAGACTTGGCCAGCCAGATCATCTGGTATACCAACAACTTGGACCTGTAGATATGTTAGTAGTGTTTTTGTACATGGTTAATGGATGCTTGGACTTGCCTGTAGTCCTTTGAGTTGCTGAAGCTCTTGTTCAATCTTGATGGGGTATATGTTCTCACCACCACGAATAATAAGATCCTTGTAGCGACCGAGAATATAGACAATTCCTTTGTCGTCAATTCTGGCCTGGTCACCAGTGACTAGCCAATTCCCTGTTTCGTCAGTGTACATGGCTCCATCAGAATCCCTGCTATTGTTGTAATATTTAGAAATGACGGATGTTCCGCCAATATGCAATTCTCCGATCTCCGATCGAGGTAGTATTTCACGCGTTTCGGGCCGGCAGATCCTCACTGCCGCCCCTGGCAGAACCTTGCCGACTCCAGGATGCCAACTGTCCACCAAATCAGGATCCGTCCTTTTCCAGGTGATGATGGGAGCACCTTCGCTCATGCCGAATACTTGAATCGCCATTTGCGCACCGAGACCTTGACGACATAGTTGGATATCTTCTGGTCCGATGGATGTGCCCCCAATGGTGACGATTCGTAGGTCGAGTTGGTCCACGCTGGGGAAGTTTGGGTGCGACATTAGGGCTCTGACGAGAGTAGGAGTGGCGGACATGATGTGGCATCGCTCTTTCACGAGAGCGTTGAGCGTGGCATCCACGTTGAAGGACTTGGATGGGATCACAGCTGAGCCACTCCAACGCCATGCGCGGAGGGTGTTGTTGATGGCAAACATGTGGGATACAGGCGTGTGAATAAGCCATCTCAGCTTTCCCATGGCGTTGACTTCTGGATCAAAGTCACAGCACTGGGATATAACGTTGGTGTTTGTATGCCAGCATCCTTTGGGTTGTCCTGTTGTTCCGCTGGTAAAGATGATCAATGCTGCGTCTTCTTCTTCGCTTGTATCTGTCGAGTTCTCCCCATTTGTGGTTTTTGGTGCCAATTCTAACGCCTGTTCTCCAGGATTTAACACATCGGATATATCCAGCCAGTTGTCAACATTTTCCCCTGTACACACTATACAGATACTCGACTCTGCGGAGAGATCAAGCGCTTTCACACCCTCCGCATCTTGTGCCACCACCACTTGCGGCTTGACGGATAGTATCGTGGCTCTAGCATCTCGAGCAACCGTTGGATCGATAGGCACAAAAGCCATGCGCAACTTGGCCGCCACCCAGAAGAACAACGCCCATTCTGCACAGTTACCAAGCACAACGGCCAGCCGCATTCCAGGTCGACAGCCCAGACTCTCCAAGGTCTCGGCTACTCGCTCTGCCTTGGCCTTCAATTGAGTATAGGTCCAATTGAGGTACGGCCTATCCTTTGCGCCTGGTGGAGGAAGATCACCGTTGGACAAATGATCGCGTGGCTGCCACAGCGAGACAATGGCGTCCCCGTTGGGCTTCATAGCCACGGCGTTTTCGAACAAGTCCCATAACGTCAGGTGTAAGTCGAGTACAGGCTCACCAAAGACTTGGGAGATGGAAGACTGGTCCTTGGGTGAGGCGTCGGTAGAGCCACCGTCTTGTGGGACTGTCGGCTTCATCATGTGACCAAGAACAATCAACTGCTGAAAATAGAAGGATGAAAAAGAAAAGAAAGATGGAGAGGGAAAAAAGGGAAAAGAGGCTGAATCATGAATCGATATTGGAAACACGCGTGTAAGTGGTACAGAGACCAACAAAGATCCATTAACAAGCCAAAGCCAAAGCCCAAGCGGATAAGGACCCGGAGCTTGACCCAGGGGGGGTGATGCAGGGTTAAATACGACTGTCGATCATTTAACTGCTTGGGAAAGATACCTGACCCGGTAGTTGAGTAGTTGAAGTGTTGAAGAAAAATAGAAGGCAGGAAGAAGCACAGCAGCTCAGCACTAAAACCAATTACTCAGTCTAGTGGTATGTACACTATAAGTACACTACATCTACAGCGAACCGCACCTAATTAGTAGCTTCAAAATTCAACCTCAACCTATAGATCCATGTCAGATCAATCAATGCAACCAAGATTGTCACATCTCAAGAAGGATCCGACAGCTTGGGCCGCCCGAGCCCGGCTGACACTGTACACGTCGGAGAGGGCATCTCAACAGTAACACAGAACTCTCAAGTGTACCCAATGAATCTCTATCTAGAGAAGCCACTCGTTCTGGCAGCCAACGACGGAGCAGTAGGTATTTTCGTCCCCATTTCGATGCAACACAGCACAGCCTATTCCGGGGTATCACTCACTATTTTACCTACGTACTCTAGTATTTCCATGTCTCAAGAGACAAGACAGAGACGGAGAGAGAGACGAAAAGGACAAAGGGCAGGATCTTGGGTCACGGGGCGTGTTCGTGTACGTGCTTCTGAGAGAGGGGCTACACAAACCAAGACTGTTTTATCTGAGACACCGGTTCCTAATGCAGAATGTTTAGTTTATTGGTTGGGTACAACTGACTTGGTGATCGTCCCTCAGCCGTACCATATCGTGAGGCGAGTGGATAGACTAGGAGAGACTAGACTTGAACCTTGAGATACAATCTTCTTGGCGTTTGTGCAAACATTTGACGTTGACATCAAGGTTCAACACTAACTAGAACAAGTATTGAATCACAATCTATCAAACCAACAAGATTCTATATATCTATCTATCATGTTTCGATCTAGGATAGTCTATCTGCCCCGATATTCCTGGTGCAGTCTATACGTCCCATCTCGACGATAGCCTCACACTTGGAGACCCCTAAAAGTGGACAACCCGGTCCATGCTTCTCCCCGGATGCGGGCCGTCAAACGCCTCGTCATGAATGAGGAGACAAAAAAAGCACTTTAATCCCAAGTAAGAATATGACACGCAACGGTCAGCTCAGACCAATATAATATTCTGTCTCCACCACTAACCTTTGAAACAACGCTCAATTACAAGTGCCCATCCAAGATCTGAGCCAATATGCAAGACATTTCCACGGACCGAACTCATTAAAAACAAGGCTTGCTCTATTTAGTAATACTTGGCCTATTGTAGAGGTTGTTTCCGCCTTGTGGGTTCTTGTTCTTTTGCATATTCCGTTTAGATATAACCAGCAGACACATATCCATGGCATTCCTGGCGTGGACATGACTGCTTCTCATGCATGTATATTGCCTCATACAACTCATACCAATATACAAAGTATCGAGAATGTATTCCTACCGAGCACAATCGTGTACGAAGAAGCCCTGTATAAATTGGACCAACTAATGCCTTTGTCTCGTCTTGTCTTATCTTTTGTCTTGAGGTGAATTACGCTGTCTCGGTCTGTGCCGCATCTGAAATCATGTTGCGTGCGTGTTCATGCTAATGTCCATGTCCCATGCTTCTGCCTGCAGCGGAAGCGCAGCGGAAGCGTAGCTGTCAGTTCCCGCGGTACTCTCTATAAACCCATGTCTGATTGACCTCCAGCTATTTCTCTACCCATCTACCCCTGAACAAGATAGAACAAGCCGTCATCACTCTCTCGTGTGTCACGACACCAAAATGTCTGCTTTCTTTGACGTGGCGGATCGAAGAAAAGAATGCAATATCCTCAGCTGATGTATATCAATGGACCAAGCATTTACGAGTACAGCCGGTATGCAGGTCCTTGGCTTTTTTTCTCTCTTTCGCCTCCAGTAGTATATCCCTCCATTAGAGTAGAGGTGGAGTACAGAACCGTATTTGATCTACACCAGGTCCCAATGACCTTCTCCCCCTTCGTCAACTCTCGTGTGAAATGCTATAAAGATAGAGATTCTTTCTCATGGTCCCATTTTCCCTGCTTTTTCCGTTGCACGGCAGGAGTTATATTGTTAGCGACAACATAGAGTGAGTGTTTGGCTAAACTAAGGTTGTGGGGGCAGTTTATACCAGGGATCCTGTTCTAAGCAGAGCCTGGACATCCACAGATAGAGTAGGAGTAGTGGCTCTTCTTTATTGGGGGCATTTATTATACAAGATATGCATACACCAAAAACGGAGTTCAACATCTAGATTCGGCATCAGCCCAGCTCTACTTTTCTATCCTTTACTTATCTCACTCTTCGAATCTAACCTATGGGATTGCTTATATCCGAGTGTTGGGTATCACGATAGTATTCCCATGATATTGAATGGATGCTGCTCATGACCATGACCTCGACAAGGACAGACGAAGGAGGGGCGTATAATACTGGGATGGGTTGACTCAATTTATCTTTGTGCTCTAGATCTGGGACATTTGATTCAGGAATTCGGGGATAATCTGAGTAGTGTTGTGTTTTTCTTCACCTTTTCTAATAGGTATTTTATCCTCCCTGATCCCACTCAGGGTGCCTGCTCGAGCAAGCCTCCTTCCTTCTGTCGTTCTAATCCGTACTCCCCCTTTTACAGACCGATACTCCAAGCCCGGGCATTCTTTTCAACATGTTCAGCCTACTATTCCTCCAATTCCTCGAGCAACACTTTATCGCCACTGCCATCCTCCTTCTTCTTCCGATCCCTCTCCGTGCAATTGAGACATACCTCCAGAGATGGAAACTCGCACAAGCCCAAGGCTGCCAAGACGCCGCTAGCAAAGTTCCTGTAAAAGATCCCATCATTGGCTTCGATTTCCTATACAGAGTCTTCTTCGGTGAAGCCCCAGAACGATATCTGGACAGCACCCGGCAGGCCTTCGAGGAGATGGGGACCACTTACATAGAAAGGAGATGGTCATGGCAGTGTGTCTATACCTGCGATCCCCAGAACCTCAAGCACATCCTTGCTTCCGCCAGTGAGGACTTTGATCTTCCAGAGTTTCGAACTTCAGTCATTGGCCATGTCTTTGGGCAGGGCATCTTTGTCTTATCCGGACATACATGGAAGCACGCTCGGGCAGCACTGAGACAGAGTTTCAGGAAAGACAGTCCTGCGCCGTTTCTAGAGACTCTGGAACGAAACTTTCAGGCTTTCTCAAAACATGTGCCCACTGATGGGTCTGAAGTTGACCTTCAACCTCTGTTCCTAGCTCTCACTATGGATGTCTCGACAGAGTTTCTCATGCGACACTCAACAAATATGCTCGGTGAGAAGGCGGATCATACTCAAGAGCAGCAGTTTGTTGACGATTACATGATGTGCTCTGAGGAGATTATCCAACAAATGCAACTTGGTCCTCTTCATTGCCTCAAGTTCAATTTTGCAGCTAAGAGAGCTAAGAAGAGAGTATACGAATATCTCGACACCTTTATCGAAGAGTCTTTAAATAGCTCGAATGAAGGTTTAGAAGGGAGTTTCCTTGCAGACATGATGGCTATAGCCAATGACAGGAAAGGTCTAAGTGACCATATTCTACACATTCTCCTCGCAAGCCGGGACACAACATCCAGTCTACTCAGCAACCTGTTCTTCTTCCTTGCAAAGAACCCACAAATATTTGGCAAACTCAGAGATGAAGTTCTAAAGGTGGCTGGCCAAGAACCCCCTACTGCAAGCCAACTAAAAGAAATGACATATCTCAAATGGTGCGTCAACGAGTGTAAGTCAACCCCCCACCCCCCTCCCCCAC
>JABFFG010000516.1:0-39232 GCA_013623685.1 Fusarium transvaalense
ATTTCTAGCTCGACAAATTTTAAAATCGAGATACATAGATGACATACAGGATGCTTTAGAACAATGGCTGTTGATCGTTTCTGATATTCGGAAGCCGTACGTTCAAGTACCAACATGGAACCTCGAATCGATTCGGGGAAAGCATACATACATTACATAAATGTGCTGTCAGCCTGAGTTCTGCCAGGTTGGAGATTGGTTGGTGTTGTGCTCTGTAGATCAGCGATCAACCGACAATGCCGTTTGAAATAAGAAAGCCCACGGCACAGATATTTCAACCAACGTACGTCAAGAGCCTGGCCCCTCTATGGGAATGTCGCATATGAATGCCCCTCGATTTAGTGGAAAATTCTCCAATCTCTTCTGACAACATGCCACATCTGCATCTCAATGGAAGGAAGGGTCGCAGTGTCAATGACGAAAGGACCACCATTCGCCAAGCGATATGTGGGCAATTCTTTGAGGAGATCTGGCAATTAGGATACAGAAACCATGCAGCCAAGCCGTGTATAAGTGGTTGGCTGATTACCACAAGTACGCTCGAGCTCTCGTCTAATACCGAGCCACCCCGCTGGCGCGGCTACCTGCGCACATATATGACTGGATGTTGGATTTTTCGGATTCCCCGTGAGTTCTTTGATAGAAGAGGGTGATTGCGTGTGACCATGTTTCACCAAAGCTGGAAACATTGTCTGAATGGATATGGTTCCGAAAGACAAAGAAGGACAGAGACAGATGAGCAGGTTACATTGCCCACATGCCAAGTATGTGCCTACCTCCCGTCAAGAGTGGTTATCATTCAAGGCCATGACAGCGGTCGAGAGTGGCGTTGGTCCATACAAAATGAGGTTCCCTGGCTTCATCTCACAGTTGGATTCATATAACTTGATAGGGATGCACCCTAGCGGTGTACCACTCACGGCGATGGTGAATATTGGGCATTGATGGTTGAGTGACGTTAGAATGCCTTGCATAATCACTTACACTACACCATGCTTCCACTTTGGCTTTGGAGATGAGATGACCGACTGTCATGGCACGGCCCTTGTGTGGCTGCTATTAGTCAAATCTGTCAGATGCTTGGTGGCGGGCGCCAATGAACCCTTCGTAAGGACAAAGCCTCAAGGCTGGAGTCTAGAATTGGAGTTGATCTTCATCCATGACAAGAATGGTTCCAAGATATCACACGCTAACCCCATCTTGGAACAAGGGTCCCCTCGTCTCGCTTCTACATTAGTATGTAGTTACATGCTCCAGGTACAGTAATGTACTGTGGTGTTCACCGCAAGCCGCAATTGAGCTTAACCAACCAAAACGCTCTTAGCTCTATGACGTCAAGCAGCTGCTGTTAAGTCCGATATACATTCTGCATCGGCAGTTGGTTTTGATAGATTTCGGGTCTGCTCTTCAGGGTCCAGGACGAGGGTGCTGAGTCTGAGTCTGAGCCCGAGTGCAACTCCAACTTTAACTCCAACTATTTAATAAAGTATATTGACTTGGACCCTGATGTGCAAGAGATGAAACTGCTGATCTCAAAAGGCCTTTGATCAATGTCTTTGCGGGCAATGGTAGTTGCTGTACTAGACTAATTGAAAGTGTCACTTGATTTTGGTAATGAAAAGCGCAAATCATGCCACAACAAGCATCATCCGTTCAAGTTGAAGAAATACATGAGACAACGCAGAAACAAGAGAAAAGCACCCGTAGACTCTACGCCCCGCCTATGCACGTCGGTGGATCTCGGGAACTTGGTGAATCTGGCGCTTATTGTTCAGCCAGTCTTTGTCAAGGATAGCCTCGTTTCTTTGAAGCTGAGGCTGGCTGACCGCTTACAAAAGAGACTGGACGACATTGGTTTGGAGGGGTAATTCCATATCCTCTTCCAAGTTTTAGAGACCCATGGGGGATTTTCTCAACTCCACGGCATTCTCTAAACTGGGTTTTAGTTTCTCAGCTTAGACCCAGAATCCCCTCTTTCGCATCGCATGGTTATGCCCTGCATGCGCCTAAATTACATGTTCCTGGTAGACGAGCCTTTAGTCTCATTGAGACACCCGATCCGAGGGTATCCCATCTACGATTCGAAGCCTTGAGGATCGTGCCTGGTCCGTGGTTGACGTGCTCATCAGCCCCTGGCGGAAGACGTTTACAGTCAAATGTCAACGCTAACGCCAAGTTTGGCTTGTTTTATTGACACTTTTTAAGTTCCTTGATATGCTAAATCTATTTCACCTGCGTCTTTTAGCGGTGTCCAACCAAGAACTCGTATAAGTCAGGTCTTCGGTTCTCAGCTATCACGAGACCTGCGGGAATATCTCACTATCACACTTACATAGACTATTCCATGGTCCTTCGAATCCAGATGTGGGTATCCTTAGCTTCCTCACTTACAGCAAAAGGTCCAACAAGTGATGTATATGGTACTTGTTTGCCAGTGCATCTCGTACCCGTCTTCAGGAGCCACTTGGATCTGTGGAGATGGAATGAAGTAACCAGGCTCGGCCATATGTAGTGCTGAGTTTGTGTTGCGGTGAGCTCTAGTGATGTTGAGTTGAGTTATTTGTATATGGTAACACCTCGAAGTGTATCAGAAACTTTGCTTGACCGCAACGGCCCCATCCAAGTATACGGTATGGTAGTTGCTCGTGTGTCTAACTGATCGGTCGATTCCACCACGTGTCAAGAAGATTTCGCTTATACAGGTGCTCGAGATGTGTGAACAGATTCGCCTGTATCGTGATCTATGACTCAACTATAACGCACTCTATCCAGCACAAGACCATAGTATCATGCCAGCGTTACTAAACCCTTTTCTTTGCATGCGTAA
The DNA here is from genome assembly GCA_013623685.1 of Fusarium transvaalense. Lineage (NCBI taxonomy): Eukaryota > Fungi > Ascomycota > Sordariomycetes > Hypocreales > Nectriaceae > Fusarium > Fusarium transvaalense. The sequence goes on from JABFFG010000516.1 coordinate 2,828, forward strand.
CTCTGGTATACGTTGTATACAATACAAATACAAGCTAAAGTGTCCTTTAGCTCTCAAACAGCAATGACATCGTGCCGTCGAGCTCGAGACACAATCTTCATAAGTCATGTCTTCGCTCCAGGGTAGGTAGCCTAAGGCTTGATTTCCACAAGCTTCTCCAACGTCCTGAATCCGTCATGAGCATAACCTTTGGTCACGTCGACCTTGTACTTCTTGCCATCGACTTTGATGACGCCAAAGCCCATGTCGGTCCAGGCAGACTTGACACCGTTGAACATGGCAGACACAGCTCGACCCATTCTTCGGAACGGCATCGTGAACAGATGCTGCATATCAAACTTGTGCAATGCCTTGCGTTGCGCCTCCGTTTTCTGCTCTAGCTCGGTGCGTCGCAGCCCAGGCACGTACTCATCTGGTAGAGAAAAGCGAGATGCGAGTGTAACTTCGTTCAGAGGAGCGATAACGACCTTGGGCTTGAGCATCGGCACCATTCGCTTGACAGTAAGTTCAATTTGTACGGGGTTAGGCCCAGGCGTAGTGGTGGCAAGTTTGGACACTTGTGCGGGAAGAACACGAATCTGTCCAACGATGTTTGGTGTCTTGGTGATCATGAATGTACCCATAGACGCGAGGAGCAGATAAGCTGTGCCAAAGACCAGTCCAATCCATTGTGGGACACCCTCAGGCTGCTGCACAGCATACGGCGCAGTAAGACCCGTCCAAGCAATCAGAGATAGTCCACTGGACCAGCAACCGAAGTAGAACCAAAAGTGTGAAGGGCCCTCGTAAAGGACTGTCGGAGTTGTCTTGGAAGCCAGGCTCTTTATAAAGGCGTATCGACTGGGTGCAATTTGAGAAGCGGCGGCGGCAGCGGCAGCCCTTGAGGCCTTTGGTGATCGAGTGGACTTTATAGCAGGTTCGGCAGCCCGACGAAGGGAGGTAGAAAAGAAGCGAGATCGGAGGAGAAGAGACTCGGCGCGAGGAACGAGGAGGGGCCGTAGGCCTGGGAGGCAGAAGCCCCTTGCGAGGCTCGCCATTGTGCAATTAAAGCGGTTGGAAAGATTAGCTGTATATGAGCAGTGGAAAAAGGAGTCGAGTAGGAAAGTTATCACAATTGACAAAACGTCGCCATCCAATCGCTTCAGTGAGTTTCAGTGGTTCGACATCGAAATAGCTTCAATTTTCAGGCTGTTGACGGGATGCTCCAAATTCATGATAAGATAAGCGGATATAAGACGGAGACATGGGCGGCAATTGGTGAGTGAGTAGGTATGCATAATTCTACAATTCAACAAATCAACGAAAACAACATAGACAAGCAATTTGAGACATGGAGAAGTACCTATCACTGTAAAGCACTATATAATCTAGTATACCAGTATAAATATTTATTTTTCTCCATTATATCAATGGGAGATTATTGTAAACTCCCGTCGTGTCGATCAAGTGGCTTTCGGGACACCAACGCCCGAGAAGTTTGAGTAGAAAATTAAGTGGGACATGAGAGATATGAGCATTAAAGCCATGAAGAAGACTTTCTGCAACGGAGGGAAGAGATTCCCTGAAAAGAATATAAATCAACTGGGCTTTATATCAGCAACATCTCAAACTAAATCAAGCATGTTATAGTATGTTAAAAGAAAGTATTTTGTTGAGCAAGACCTTGAGGGTTTTATGTCTTGTCGCGTTCTATTCCCGCCCGCCAAAATTTAACGTCGGGTCCCCACTAGCGCCAATGGATCTCAACAGCTTCAGTTGAAGATAACCCATTCCTTCTCAACACCCCGAGGTCGCTCTTACGTGCACCGAAAACCCTCCCTCGTCCGCCTCCATCTCGCCATATCCACCTTCAACTTAATAGAGCTGTGCAATGGCCTCTCTTTCTGCAGCTTGCAGGGCATCTGCCCGGGCTGTTACTGCTCGGTCCGCTATCGCCCGTGGTACGTCGATTTGCTGATATTGAAAATCCCCCCCTCGGACCCTTTTGTCGCGCACCGACTAACATGTCTTGTCTGATGCAGGCTTCACCACATCGACACGATGCCTCGCCGCTCAGAACTTCACGATGCCTGCCCTCTCGCCCACCATGACCGAGGGTAACATTGCTACCTGGAAGGTCAAGGAGGGAGAGTCTTTTAGCGCTGGAGATGTGCTGCTCGAGATCGAGACCGACAAGGCCAGCATGGACGTCGAGGCCCAGGACGACGGTATCATGGTCAAGATCATGGCTGCGGATGGTAGCAAGGCTGTGCAGGTTGGATCGCGCATTGGTGTCATTGCTGAGGCTGGCGACGACATCAACTCCCTCGAGATCCCCGCCGAGGAGCAACCCAAGGAACAGTCCAGCGCTGAGGCCCCCAAGGAGGAGACCGCTCCTTCCCAGTCAAAGCCTGTCGAACAGAAGAGCGCGAAGCCCACTGGCAACGATACCTACGAGCACAAGTACCCTCTCCTGCCCTCAGTCCAGCACCTCGTCAAGGAGAAGGGCATCAGCGAGGCTGATCTCAAGAAGATCAAGGGTACCGGCCCTCACGGTCGATTAGTCAAGGGTGATATCCTCGCCCACCTTGGAAGCATCAACCCCGAGACTCCCGCTGCCAACGAGACCAACTTCAACAACCTGTTTCACCTTGATCTCAGTAACATTAAGGTCGCTACAACACCTGCTCCTCCTTCTAAGCCAAACCCCGTTGAGGACTTTAAGGCTGAGGAGTCCAAGGCCCCAGTGGTTGAGGACCTGGAAGTCTCTATCCCTATCACCCTGACCAAGGTCGTCGAGGTCCAAAACCGAATTCACGAGACCCTTGGTGTCTTCCTGCCCATCTCTACCTTTGTTGGCCGTGCCGCCGAGGTTGCCAACGATGACCTTCCTCCTACCAAGCGTGCCCCTACCGCCAACGAGCTCTTCGACCAGGTCCTCGGCCTCGACAAAGTCAAGGCCTCCAAGGGCTCTCGCGGTGTCTACCTTCCCCAGATCTCCGCCATCACTCCCCCCTCTATGCTTTCTCCCCGACCTGCTCCCAAGCAGGCCGACATTATCGACTTCCTTGCCGCCCCCAGCAAGAAGTCTGCCCCCAAGCCCGCCACTATCCGCGCCGTCCCTGGCTTGTCCAGCGGCGCCAACGTGTTCACTCTGACGGTCCCCAAGGCTGAGGAGGAGAGGGCATTGGTCTTCCTTGCCCGTTGCAAGGCCATTCTCGAGGAGGAGCCTGGACGACTGGTGCTGTGAGGTTATGAAAAGAAAATATCCCTGTAATATATCGTTTTTTTGCTATAGACAATGGCTAGTAATTGCGCTTGGACGCACCTGTGGTATGATATATCTACGCCTTTCAATGGTGTTTTGCCAGATAGCTAGAACTACAAACCCAATTATGAATCAAGTTTTGATGCCGGAAAGACGCTGCTTTGATTTTCCCTTTCTTGAATTTGCTCAGAATTTGAAGGTAATTCCAGTACGTAGTTAGTTCCTGTATCTGACTTATAGACCGGAACTATATGGCATAGCCATTGCCACCGAGAAGGAAGCTTCTTTTTTGTCGAAGTACGTAAAGCCAGATTCAACATATTCAACCTATACTAAGAGTAAAACGGCAAAGCTCGCATAGGTTGCATACCTAGAAGAAAGCCGATATGAGCTTTACGTTGACAAACATATATAAGTTTATGGGATTGTCTCTATTAAGAATCGTCGCCCAGGATACCACTGCTACTTTAGTTAAGTCTGAAGGTGCTCAAAACACCATCGACATAACATACCAAAACAACTCCCCACGCTCCATGTCTTTCCTTATCTCTAAGGGGAGATGCAACTCTTCATCATAACGGCTAATTAATTAAACCCCCCGGTCAGTTCTTTCAAGACGACCCAGATTCTTATCTTAAGCAATCTTCTCGATACCTTTTAGCTCGACAGTTCAAAGTTCCTTTTCAGTTGGCAGCTTCCGGTGAATGATCGACGGTGAGCTGAAAGTATAGCCTGGCCATTAAGAACGTATTGCGACCTTGAACAGGAAACGTCCCAATGCTGAGTCGCAAGCTAGGCCATATCACGGATAGATCACCATGTATGTATCAGTTACGATGCGAGTGAGCAAGTGTCTCTTATACAAGACCAAGATCAATTTAGTCAAGATCGATCTTCCATTCATTCATGCATGCAAGAGGAGGGAATAGTCTCGTATTGCTTAGTCTACCACCTTGCATACAAAAGACCTAGTAATCGAGCTAATACTCTCATCCGCGTTACGCGAGTGAGACCGGGGTTAGGGATGATGGATTGTTCAATGTAGATTGTGGCTTCCGAGTGTCTCGGAAAGTACCAATGAACCCAAGGACCCGGTACAAGACAGTCCCTTATTAACGATGTATGAAGACTCGTGCGAAGTACTCACTCGATCTAGGTAGTCAGGTACTGAGGATGGCCGTATAAAGTGGCATGCTATGTAAATAAAGACGCATCAAACTTCCAATTTAAGTGACATCCGATGCTGTAATGATCGCTCAAAGAGGTCTAGGTAGGGGCAAAAAAGTAAACACATTTTTACAATAACATTTCGGTAGGTAGACTAGTCCGTCTATCAGTCGATATCGGTTGACATGCTGAGGAAGGACATCCTTGTAATTGCAGAAACATGGACTAAGACATGCGTTAGGAAGAGAAAGGAGACAGGAGAGAAACTGACGTAGGTGTTGTGTTGTGATGTTATGGAATGTTGATAGATGAGGATGAAATATTGACATTCGCAATGTCCCGAAGACGGGATAGCCCGATGACTAAGGAAATAAAGCCATGTAAGTCTCACGGGAAGGAGGTAACACAAGACCATTTACTCGCAGTTAAGTTTTGTCATGTGGAAGAAACAGCGCCTCAGAACAAAACGGCCGCCTTCTATCGTTCTTTCCCCTTTCCCCCTTCCAATTCGGCCTACACACCTTCTTTCTCTAACTAGGTGGGTAGTACGTATAGGCAGGCGCGCCGTCTTTTAGGTTCCCCGTCTTCACCAACACAAGACGATAAGAAAACCTTCATCAATACTGCACACGCCATCTCTCGGCCCTTGGCACAATATTCGCGAACCAACAGAAACACCATCTGGATAGCAATCGAGATACATACTGCTTGGAGCTCCACCCCCCAATATTGGATCGCTTAAGCAATGCGAACATGGACCCCTCCCGTCGGTCGAAACCTCATGATTGCATGACCGAGTCTAGAAGAGTCAGTATGGGGTGAGCGGGCTTCAAACCCAGGCTCGTGGCAGACAAGATCCACATCATTCCAAGAGCCCTTTTCAACAACATGTTTGTTTCCTGTGGTCTCAGGTGTACCCCTCGCATTAGGAATATACGGCCGCATGCCCTCCCTTTCCAATACAGATTTGCCAGGATGATCATCGGCGGAAAGGAACTTATGCCCATCTCAAGGTCCCTCTGTTATGTTCTTGGTCTGAGCAACTATGCATCTTCAAACGCCACATATTTCCCTCCCAGCCTCTGAAGTTAGTTGTTACTGGTTCCATCTGGTCACATAGCATTTTCCAACCAGTCCCGTACAGTCGGTACGGCTTCTAGTTGGACGTCCTGAGCCACCGCGGTTCGCCTTGATTGGCAAAATGGATAGAAACAGACCATCTACCACTGCGCAAGCTATTCGGTGCTCATTGGCACCTTGCTGCATTGGACTTGGTTCCAAAGTCCGTTGCATTGCTCTGCTGTTATGTTAAAGCCCAACGGTCATCCAGAACTTCCTTCAAGCGACCTTGGACCGATACACCTCACTGTTCCCCACCAATCTCAATATTTCAACAGGTGACAGTGTTGTATTTCAATCGGACTTTGATCAAGTTACCATACATTATATTAATCTACGAAAGGTAGCCGGGAACACTCCTTTGCTGCCCTAGAGCTCAACGAGTGTCATACTAAGAAATCGGCTGCATTCCTCATCCCTCATTGCCCCAGTTCCACTCAAATAAGAAGGTCATCTTATTCGAGGCCATTGCCAACTATAAGTTTCGCTTCCGAGCTCTGCGTAAAGGCACCCGGCTCGAAACTTTTGGTTTGAAAATGTGCAACAAAGTCGCCCCGGACAAGCGAAAAAGGGTATCAAAAGCCTGCAACACTTGTAGGAAACACAAGCACAAGGTAAGTCCTCGGAAACGCTTTTTTATCTTCAGCTTTGATTCACCAAAGATCCAATCCGGTTATCTATGTTAAATTCCCTGAGTCTTCCCGTTCGTCCCTCACAAGTGTCCTAAAGAATGTTACATTTTGTCTGGTTCTTAATGGTCTTGGTTACTGCTCTTTCTCTTCAACGCAAAACTCGCTCTAGTATGAATTGCACTACTGAGTCCCAAGCAAATCTTCATTTGGCGTATAAGAACAGCAGGTACTCATGTTAGCTAGAGAGTCACTGATTGCTGACATTAGATTGCAGTGTGATGGTCAACAACCTTGCAGGAACTGTCGCAAACGACTGGTAGACTGCGTATACAGGCCGAGCATATCTAACGATTCGTCAAGCAATTCGCCTGTATCCTGCTCACCTCCAAGCCCCGATTTGGGTGAGCAATCACCTGAAGTTGCCGAAGACACCGATATGCCAGACATAAGTGGAACAGTAGCCAGCCAATATACCAGAAGAAGATCGACGAGCCCAGACAATCTCTCCAGTTTCCGCATCGTTTCTACGTCAAGATCCGAGGAATTTGGAAAACACACACACTCTCGCATAGCGTCGAATCATCAGCAGGGATCTCAAACCATTATCACATTGCATCTTCCGTTGCTCAGATCTCCAGTCTTTTCTGATTGTTATGCGACCGAATCTTTCGTTGCTCTTATCAAGCAACATGTGAAATTAGGTTCTGGATCTTCACGTTTTACAGAATCGGGTATCTGGCATGGGCCGCAGGAAACTAGAACTGCCAGCCCTTGCCCATCATGGCCGCCTGATTTGCCTCATCTCACTATTGAGAAGTTGGTGAACTCCTATTTCACCAATGTGAGTAGCCCCATCGCTTTACCCGACAGGCGCAAGTACACTGACCATGGGCCAAGACGCTTGGTTTCATTGACGTTATAAGCTTTGAATCAGTTGAAGCTATACTGCATAAAACCTACAATGGACCAAGCCAGGTGTGCAATTCGGATAGGTGTCTTATCTATCTGATACTGGCGATCGGCCTTGTACTTGACTCTAGCCCGTCAGAAAAAGCTTTGCAGGACCCCCATTTGAAAGAACGGTTTTTCGCAAGCGCCGAAGCATTGCTACAGCCAGGCGAAACACAAATAGTGTCAGGGGGCTGCAACGGTGTTCCATGGACCCTCCAAGCTCTCGTTTTAATGTCATTCTATATGCTTTGCGTATCAAGGCAACGTACTGCGCATTCATATTGTGGTAAGTCCCATATATTGTTCGTCTACAAAGGAGTAAGGCTTACCACTCCACAGCTAGAGCTTTTCAAGTGGCTCATTCATTCGGGATTCATCTAGGGAGAAAGACTGAGATCGAAAGCCCCCCTAGTACTGAAGCATGGAGAGTATCAAGACGCAATGTCTGGAGAAGTCTCTTCGTTCTCGATAGATGCCTTGCTACTACGTTAGGCAGGCCACTGACTTTTGACAAACATACTGACGAGTCTCTTAAACTACAAAAGGGGTCTCTACTCAATCCTGCTGTCGACGCATGCCGGATCATCGATGCAACCGTAAGGGATGTATATTCGGAATCCAAAACATCGATGAAAAACGTGAAATTGTTGATCGGACACCTCAACTCTCTGGCAGATGCTGAAATCGGCCGGGCCTCCTTAATGGCACAAATCCGCGTCCGCTCGTTCCGTACCTATGCCAACATTCTCCTTTGCCGGCCATTCTTTCTTCTTCGCTTCATCGCTTCCACGACGGAACGCGCAACTTTAGACAATATCGAACCACAAGTCAACGAGCTGTCCCAGAGGTGTGTTTCAGAGTCAATTCGAGCAGTATGCATGCTCAAGGAAGGCACGAATTCCACCTCTCCTCTTAATATTGATCCATTTATTTCGTAAGTAAGCACTGTTTACCATTCACAGCTATCTACTAAACAGACCTAGCTACGTCTTGACTGAGGCGACATACGTCCTACTATGTAGTATGTATGCAGACATACACACCAGCGAAGAGCATTTGGAACTGGCAAAAGTTGCAATATCCATTTTGAAGGGAACAAATGAACCAAATTCTTATGCGGAGCATTCAGCTTCGGTGTTAGATTTGTTTCTACATGATGTCAGTTGTCGGATTCATGCAAGAAACGCCAAACCGAGGGTCAAGAGACGCGCATATTGGACCAAGACTGAGCCTATCACTGCATACGATTCCAGTCAGTACCGCTCTCCTTTTTATCCGGCAACACAAGGCAATTTGGCACATCGCCACGATAGTCGTCGAAGAGCAGCAATTGAAGACCATGCTGCCGTCAAACAAGAAAGCCATGATCATCCAAACGCTTTCGCATCGATGTATGTTCCGTCACATATGGATTGCAGCACGTCTCACCACCAATCTTCAGCCGAGTCCCCACAGCATCTGTGGCGCAACGAACATGGTGGTGATATGGACTTCGACAGGTTGTAATGTGTGTGGGTTGAATGGTCAGAGAGCCAAGATGGGGTTGGTATTCTGGAGAGGCGTGATTACAAATTTCTGCTATTCTTAATTTTCACTCTCTTGTATGGTATTCTACACTATTGTTTTCGAGAACATATAATTTCGAGGGGTTTGTGTTGATAAACAGCTAGCCCAATACATATCACTGGCTCTTAATTCTCTTGGCTATCGTTGAGCTGGCTTGGAATGGTTGGGGGTAAATGATCATTGAAGGACACACATACCACAATACAGGTTTGTTCTGATTAGCTACCCCATAATATTAACTTACCACCATAATCTTGTAATATTATCAGTACATACGGTTAGTTACTGTTCCATTGAATACTAATGGCAAGTCGAATGCTCTCATATCGTGCTAGACGCCACAACGGAGAGAACCGCAATCCACATATTCATGTCGAGTATCCGTGTATAATCCATTTACATGCAAGAAGTTAACATAGACTGAAAGCCATAGGGCTTGGCTGCGCTCTGGATACATAATATGAGACGCTAATTACACTACACAGGTCTCCCGCTTGACCCATGGTAGAAAGCTGAAGTGCATGCACTAGACTACATGCTGCATGAAATCCTTCGTGATACATCAGATTCTTCAGCAAACAAATTTCTGCTCGATGACTCATATTGCCTATATAGGACATGCTTGCGTGGCCAGACATGTAGGTTTGTTTACTACTATTGGTAAGGCTCGTGCAATGCAGCTCAACAAATGCACCGAAATGTCGCGAGAGCTAGCCTTCGTTCCGGGTACGTGGATTCTATCCCTTGTACAAGCCACAGGCCGCGAGATATGCAAGATGTCGGGCCTTAGTTATCGCAGTGGGCTAAAAAAGAAAAAGCAACGCCATAAGTTATAGATCTACGGTAGGTCTACAGGCTCGAGTGGGTAACGAAGGGTTTGTTACTGCATCTATTCTACATACTGTCCTTGTCGAGAGCGGTCTCAGTGTTGCGGGCGGCAGGTTTATTGTCCAGCTGCATGACATACGCCACGTCGAATCTGACTGGCTATGCTTTGTGGTATTTACATAAGTTCAACTATTGGAAAGCAAAGATGTCTCTGAGTAAAAACTGATATTCGATTATTGTCTACAAATGCATCAGCCACCAACAAGCATAAACAAAAAATGCAGTGACTACTGCAATCTGCATGTTTTACGATATACAACAACTCCCCTTTGATATGCACACCAAGCACCACACTATCACCAACTCTTAGGCCCGAACCGCTCTCCCTCGGCTACATGGGCCTGTATCGCGGTACCTTGGACATCCATAGTCGATGAGACAATGTCGTTTCCCCACCAGCTTGGCGGATCTATACCATGCAGCGTGAAGGCAAAGAAGATGAACAAAGTCGCAAGGGCGAGCCCGAGATCGAGCGCCGATGAGGTAAGGAAGTTCAGTCTCGACCACCATCTGAAGTGGCGCTTCTTGATCCAGAACTGAAAGACGAAGCCGACTGCCCCCCATGAAAGATAGTTGAGCGGCGTCGCAGGCGGCATAGCCCCTGCACCTCCAAAGATGAGAGGTGCCATAAGGAACCGCACTGGAGACTTGGGCCTGCGCTTGGTAAGGAAGTAGATGACTACGGGAGTGATGGCACCAATGACAAAGAAGGCAAAGAGTCCAGAGTAGATTTGGCCAGGGGAGAACATGCGGGCAGGCCCGAGTAAACCCCAGATGATGGAGGCTGCACCTCATGCATTAGATCAGAAACATTTTAGACTCGGCGTTAAACTTACCCGCGAAGAAGACGCGACCTCCGGGACACGTAAAGTGATCGACCTGATGGTGTTCACAGACGTCGGGGATATGATTCAGAGACAGGTTCAGAACGATGATCTGAATAAAACACGAGAATGTTGTGGCGACAACTTGAGACAGGAACATGGTACGAGGAGGGATCTTCATGTAGTGTCCGAACTTCAAGTCCGAGACAAATCGAAGAGACTGTGCCCTAGAGGGATGTCAATGTTGGTTTGGTTGTCTCGGTGGTCTCGGAGACTTGAAGGGAGCACTCAAGACTTACATTGTGATGTACCCATATGTTTTGAAACTAGTCGAGGTCAGTATAAGCTTGGCGGGAGCATGGGTCAGACAGGTGAGCACTCACATCATTAGGGCCAGAGGCCGACCTGGTTGGAGGTATCCGTAGATGAATTCTGTCAAGACGTTCAAGCCGATTTGGGTGTTCGTCACAGCCTGAATGATGCCTATAGGGAGAGCAAATCCAAAAGAGATTGCAATAGCAAGCAGAAAAGCCCACCAAGAGAGGTTAGTAGGATAGCCAAGTACTGTGTAGAAACCGATCAGGAGCATCTGAAATGCTCATTAGTCAATTGTGCACAAAGGGAGATAGGAATGAAAACTCACAATGGCAAAAAGTGACATGTACCACCAAGTAGGCGCCTCCTTGTACTTTCTCATGAGTTTCATGTGTACATCGGGCTTTTCATTCGTGCTGTTCCTCCATTGTTGCCAAATCTGCTTTCCGTTGTGCAGATAAGTGTACACGACGAGCGAAGATATAGCAGCAAAGGATAGGCCGTACGAAATTGCGAAAGTTGTACTTTACTTGTCAGGTTAGTTCCATGGTATAAGGAAAGTTCGTCATACCTAATGAAAAGCGGCGAGTAGTTTTTGTACTCCTCTTCGTTTAGTGTGAAGTCTTTTGTGAGAATTCGCGTGGTGTTGTAGCGAGCTCCGGTATTGTCATATGTACCAGAATCGCTCATTGGCAAATACTCGCCATACCACGCTCCTCCGTAGTGCAGGAAAGAAGATCCGATAACAAAGAAGACAACGACGCCAATGAGAGTATTGGCGATGGCATGCCTAGTCGTGGTTAATATGTAGTTCAGAGGTCGAGTGCTTATTGAACGTACCACGGGGGAATCAGCGGCGAGCCAACGTAGCCAGCAATCTGAGTCCAGTCGAAAGTGATGGGAAGAAGAGATAAGCCTGTCTGTCCTCCGAATAACTGATTCACGATGGGGTTTTGAGGAGCCATCCAAGTAGCTACGGCAAAGATACTTAGGAACTGGGCGAGGAAACCCGGGATAAAGTAGTAGACAAAGGAACATGCGGTCACAATGGCAAACCATTTATATCGGTGCATTGCGCCTCCTATAATGCCATGGTCTGGAGCATCATTTCTCTCGTACATGGCATTCATAAGTGTAACACCAGCGAGGTTCTCAGGCCAGATCATAGATGCAGGATACACTTGTATGGTAAGCAGGAGAATAGTGATCAGAGTTGATAGTGACTTACCCAAGAATTTGCGCAGCATACCTGCGATACCGTAGCCTACCGATTGAGTTGAAATGGTCAACAGGAGCTGGAACATGATGCCAAAGTCCTGCTTGTAGAAAACGACTTGTGCCAGAATGATATCCGTTGCATAAGCTACTGAGAACGAAACACTGGCCATGACGACGATGATAGCGTGTTCCTTTACATTGAATGGCCCGGGGTTTAGAGTCCATGTTATGCCAAAAGTGGTAAACTCCCGTTCTGGCACAAACTTGGCCCAGCCGTGACCCATCGGCCATGCAACGATTTGAGCAATAAGAGGACCAATACTAATAGACGGTTGACGTAGTGAGAATAGGGTGTTCATAGAAGCACCTACGACAACGAGTAGCATCCCTATAGTCCATGCTCGCACAGTATTGCACGGAAGATCCTCATCAAAGTTGCGCACCGCAGCCCGAACTTCAGGATATGGTGAGTTCTCTTCTTCCTCGTTTTCGTCTTCATCATCATCCTTGATTAAAGCCGTCTCATCGCCAGAGTCTCCCGAGTTCTTTCGTCTCGTCTCATACTCCCGAGGGAGGTTCGGGTCCATGAGAAGCTCGTATTCTTCACCTTGATCATCTTCGTCATCGTTGCGTGCTCCAGTGCCTGCCCACTCATGCAGACGATGCTTGAGATTCTCAGGGGTCGAGTCTTGAATATCTAAGGATGTCGAGAGTCGTCCACTCGGACCTGATATGCTTTGGCCGACGGGATCGACTGGTAATGCCGACCCTGGCTTCTGATTTCCAGGCATCGAAGCTTGGCTTGCCCTTTTTGGATGTTGTTGGCTGCAGTCCTTGAAGATTACCCGGTCTCGGCCAATCGTATTGTCTTTCTTTTCCCTTTTCGAGTGTAAAGATCTTGAGCTTAACGTTGTTCCGTAGTTTGAGAGATTGTATCTCGCTTGATATGGCAACAAGCGTCTGAGTCGAGTATACCTTTGCCTGGACAGAATAACAGCTGCTACCGAGATTGGTACAAAGATTGGCACAAGTAATGAATGTTTTGGTTAACCGCGAAAGCTCTTCATCTCGTCCGAAGCTAGTAGGATAGTAGATGAGTGAGAAGGGACATATAATGGATGTTGTTGTATGAGAGACGTTTCGTGTCGTGTCCTTTGTTGTTTTGTGGCGTCTATTCAAGCCTGGAATTGATCACGTCACAATGAAAGAACGACGGATATGGAATTTATATGATTTTGGCTAGATTCATGAGAATTGAGCATGAAAATCATTCAAATATTGACAAAGGATTGAAAGTTTACTTGGAATGTCGTTGAAGGCTTATCGTGAGAATAGGTACATCGAGGGAGGTATCGACCATACTGTAACGTACCCGCCCCCTGTACCTAACTATAGGTCCGTCTCACGATCCAGCGCTAAACCAGAAGTGGATATTCTTAAACTATGGATGTTTAACATCACTTTTACATCTTCTACATTATCTTTTTACTGCTATATCAACACTTTAGTCTCAAGACCGGACAACTGAATTAAATCTCTTTTTCTCATATACGGCATGGGACAATAATGCGTCGGGTAGTAGTGACTGGCCTCGGAGCCATCACGCCTTTGGGAGTAGGCGTAAAACGAACCTGGACCCGTCTTCTCAATGGCGAATGCGGAATCGTCAGTGTCGCAGATCTAGAACCCCAAGCGCGATGGAAAGAGTTGACAAGCACAGTCTCTGGCTTGGTGCCTAGCGGGGAGGGAGAAGGACTATGGAGGGCATCGGACTGGATCAACGCAAATGAGCAAAGACGAATGTCCAAGTTTACACAATATGCCATTGCTGCTAGCGACATGGCTCTCCAAGATGCAGGATGGGAGCCAAAGAGTGAAGAGCAACAGGAGGCCACTGGTGTTTGCCTAGGGAGTGGTATTGGGAATCTGGATGAGATTTATGATACCAGCTTAGTGCACCATAAAGATGTAAGATTTCATTTCAACCAACTCTGAGCCAGTGCTGAATATGTGTCAGGGCTATAAGAAGGTATCACCGTTATTTGTACCCAAAATTTTGATCAACATGGCGGCTGGTCATATAGCCATGAAATACGGTTTCCAGGGTCCCAATCACGCAGCAACTACAGCATGCACAACAGGTGCGCACTCAATTGGAGATGCATCACGCTTCATAAGCATGGGAGACGCCGATGTCATGATTGCAGGAGGCTCAGAATCGTGCATTCATCCCTTGACGTTTGCAGGCTTTGGCAGAGCGAGATCGTTATCAACAGCATACAACGACAATCCCACGGCTAGCTGCCGTCCTTTTGATGCCGATCGCAACGGATTTGTGGTTTCTGAAGGTGCTGCAGTACTGGTACTTGAAGAGTTGGAGCACGCCAAAGCACGAGGGGCACGTATCTATGCTGAAATCAAGGGCTATGGCTGCAGCGGCGATGCCCACCATATGACAGCACCGCGAGAAGATGGCCGTGGCGCATTTCTTGCAATGAAGAAAGCTTTAAAGAATGCTGGGGTCAAGCCTTCACAGGTTGATTATATCAACGCACATGCGACAGCGACCAACGTTGGAGATGCGGCAGAGACTTCGGCTATTAGACGACTCATGCTGGGTGAAGAGGGACATCAAAAAGAGTCGGATATTACAGTCAGCAGTACCAAAGGCGCAGTTGGACATTTGCTAGGTGCAGCTGGAGCCATTGAGGCTTTGTTCTCTGTGCTAGCCATTCACCAGGTATGTTGCATTTGTGTGAAAGTATATATAATTATACTGACAGTCTCCAGGGAGTTGTGCCTGCGACATTAAATCTACAGAAGCCAGACGTTGGTGCTGCATTTAACTTTGTACCGAATGAGGCACAGGAGAAAGATGTTGGTGTGGCTGTAACCAACAGTTTTGGATTTGGTGGTACTAATAGTTCATTGGTATTTTCTAAATATTAATGAATACCATTCAAATGTAAATTAGTTGTATTTTTATCAATCAAAAGTTCATTGATATGATATGTTGATCAACTGTCACTCTCACTCACTCTCTTGTGAAGTTATCACATTGTGCACAGTGCTCTTCACACTAAGGGTCTTCCCCCACTGCCGATATATACCCGTGAACCTATCAGAAGTCAAACAATTTCTATACTATCAAAAAGATCAGTTCGTCATGACCTGGTGCATGACGTGAAGACTTACTTCCAACAGCTTCTCTTTGTGCCGTTTCCCAGGCTTCTCTAAAGCCAATTCTCTTCTCCGAAACGAAACCTTCAAATAAACAAAATCAAGAAAATGGCCTGCGAATCCTGTAGAACCCAGGCCCGCTCCGTCCTCCGGGCCGCAATGCGAGCCGGCGCATCACGAGTCGCTGCACCCACGACAAGAAACTTTTTGCCGCCTGCTGCAGCGATGCTTTCGCGACGAAATTTCAGCAATTCGAGCTCAAGGAGTCTTCTTCAGGGTATTGGAAAGTCCATGGCTGAGCCGTATCGTGTGCTGGGTGCTACAGAACAATTGTTCAAGGCTTCCTCCAAGGCGGCCGACTACCATATTACCGAGAAGGAGCGCAAGGAGGACCATGTGAAGCTTGCAGAGGATGGCGAAGAGATTGGACACTCTTTGAATCCTGAGAGCCCATGGCATCACAGTACGTTCTGATCTCCAGGCAGTTTCTAACCAAAAATATTGTTCAAAAACGCTAACCATGTACTTGCAACAGCCTTCAATCTTCCTCCCACCTTCAGCACCTGGTCCCATGTCACTATGCTTCACCTCTACCTAATCAACACCCGAATACGTTGCTTCGACCGCGAGAGCTTCCACAACTGGCAGCACCAGCTGACGGACCACTTCTTCTTCGAGTGCGAGAAGAAGATGCACATCGACCACCACATTACATCGAGTGCTCTGCGACAGCGATACCTCAAGGACATTTTCGTCCAGTGGCGCGGTCTTCTTCTAGCATACGACGAGGGTCTTATCAAGGGCGATGCGATGCTGGCGAGCGCTATCTGGCGTAACTTGTTCAAGGGTTCACCTGACGCGGATCCTAGAGCTCTGCTTGCCATTGTAGGATGGATGCGGTCGACACTGCTGCAGTTTGAGGCTGTCTCGGATAACAACCTTCCTGCGCAATTACCAGCCATTATGGCCAAGCCGGTCGATGTGTTCTGGACGAGATTGGAGAAGCAATTGGGTGGACAGCAGGAGGACAGTCTTCCTGCTTCAGAGCCTGTAAAGGAGGCTGAGGCTGTACCAACAGGAACAGCCAAGGTGTCGACGAACTAAAATTATGAGCGGGATGATGTGTATTATCAGCTGTATGTATATGTCAACAAAAAAAAAGAATAGAACGGATCGGGCTGTATGATTAGGACATTAGGATGAAGGTTGGGTTGGGCGGATGTATGTTCTTAGGCATGACTGCTGTATTTATGAATAATTCCAATGATGATATCCTGTCTCAAGAGATGAAACCACCAAGTTTATATGTCTATCCATCTAGTCAAGCTTCTCCCACATTTGAAACTCATACTTTGTCCCTGCCTCCTCTTGACCACCCTCTTCAACCTCCTCACCTGTCCACTCCTGCAACTCCTCCCTCGACTTCCTCTCCCACTTGCCACCCTTCAAGTCCACAGGGAAAAAAGTATCACAGTCAAAATCCCGCTCAATGCTGGTGAGAAGAATGCGTCGCGCCTCGGGCAACTTGAGCGCAGCGTCGTAGATCTGCGCACCGCCAATGACAAAGACGCGGCCGATGTCACTGCGAGTACGAGCGTACTGCAGCGCAAGTTCGAGGGACTGAACTCTGACGGGCTCAGATGGCTCAACGGTCTCGGGAAGCTTTGAGGGTGCGGAGCGGCTTATGACGATATTGAGACGGTCTTTTAGAGGGCGGAATTTGGTGGGGATTGAGTCCCAAGTTTTGCGGCCCATTATGACTGCGTTTAGAGATGGTGAAGAGGCCTGAGTATTTGTTAGTACGCCTTTTCGTCTTTTCTCATTTGATTCATGGGTATTTTTATAGATAGATGATTGGTCTACGGTGTATTTGGGTGAAGGGCAGTACCTGTGGTGGCAGTCTAGTCGTCACACGTGCAAAGTACTTCATTTCTTTGCGCAAGCCTTGCCAGGGCATTCCTCCTTGGGCGCCGATGCCCATGTTACGAGTCGCAGCGACTATGAGAGTGAGTTCGAGAGACTGCATTTTTTCCCCCCAATGTGGTGTTGTTGTATGTGGAAGGTGAGAGAGGTGGAGGTTTAATAAGTTAAGTGAGGTTCTATTGACTCGAATGACTGAGTGGGTTTTGATTGAGCTACTAACGGCACATGAGACAACAACATCAACAACAAGTCATATATAATACATGAAATTCATATAGCAACAGATCAGCCACCTCCTCGTCTTCATCTCATCACTTGAAACATCCTCCAAAAGTCTACTAAGGCTGTCTGTCATGACACCTTCAATTACAACTTTGGTGGTAAAATCTGAACATCCTGGAAAGGAACTCCCAAGAACCTATAAATATGGTTGAACCTGTATAGAAAATTAGCAAATCTCTGACCACATTATCCAGGGAATATCTCACCTGTCGCTTCCAAAGAAAGCCTCCGACTTGCCATCCTCATTCGTCACAACCAACCAAGGCGCACCGAAAGCACCCTTCTTCAGCGCTTCACCAGTCACATCCTTAACTCTCTCCTTCATACTCTCACGACCCTTCATGATCTTCTCAATATCCTCATCAGAGAACAACTTCTCATCACTGCCCCCGTCAAGCTCATCGGTCGCTTCCTTGAGCGCTGCAACAAGATTCGCGTCCTCGGCAAGGTTGACATGAGGAGGTAGCCAGATCTTGTGGTAAAGAAACCTCATGGCTGCGAGAAAGGTTTCCTCTGGGTAGTTTTCCTTGATATAGTGCAGAGCACGGAGAGGCGAGATGGTCTTTGCGATGGCGAGGAGGTCGGGTGGTGAGCCTTTGTAAGGGGCCGAGAGGCGTTCAGCGGAACGACGAGAATCTTTGGCGAGATATTTGGATTTTGCAGGGAGCATCCAGGGAGGTCGGTTCCCTGGTAGGTGGTGAGATTATTCTATTCTGTTCATGGGCTGGATAGAGTATACCTGATTCATTCATGATGCCGCCCAAGAAGACAGGGATGAAACTGGTCACAGTTCAGTACTGAACAACATATCTTGAGTAATCCTCAACGTACTTGACTTGGACTCCATGAGCAGCTAGATTGCCCAAGCTTCTTCGTAGCTCTATGAAGCCGGTATAGCTGTAGAAAGACACTTATGATTGTGAGTCGTGGCTCAAGATACTGAATGATACTGCTACTCACCAATGTCCAAATAGCAATCGATACGCCCGCCCATTTTTTGGAAGTTCTTGATATCTTGTTTTACGACGAGATGACATAGAATGGCTTGTGAATACTCTTTATGTACAAGTCAACAAGATTGATTCGGATCTCGGTCCCCCGTGTTATTGTACCTGGCTGGCATTTAGTTAGTGGGTGTGGGGTTGCCGAGGCTAATCTAATCCACCCCCGGATTCTCCAAGTTGATCCTTGGAGTTGGATCTATAAGATGCCCAGTCCCAGCAACCACATGAATTCATAACCCAAACAGATAAATCTATATAAAATAATCACTCATTATGGCTTCCGAGAGACCCGTCGCTCTAATCGTTGGTGCATCCAGAGGCATTGGTCGTCAAGTTGCCATCGACCTCGCCTCTAATGGCTACTCCGGTTCGTACAACTAACATCACCACATATCTTATATATATGCATATACTAATATCGTGGTTCAAGTCGTCGTCGCTGCAAAGACTATCAGTGACCCTTCAAATCTGCCATCGCCTTTTCCACCAAATCCCAATTCATCTGCCTCGACAATCACAACTGTCGCTCGTGAGATAACTTTAGCAGGAGGTGATGCCACTGCTATTCAAGTAGACGTTCGCTATCCCGAGAGCATCGACTCTATGGTATCACAGACCATCTCTGTAAGTCAATACATTCATCAATCTACCTAGACTTCATCTCCAAGTCATCGCTAACACAACACCATCAGACCTATGGCCGTCTAGATGTCCTCGTCTACAACTCAGGTGCCATATTCTGGGCTCCCGTCTCATCAACACCCCTTAAACGATTCCAACTCATGCAGCGCGTCAACCCGGAAGGGCTCTACGCAACCGTCCAGGCTGCTCTACCTCATCTCCCCTCCACAGGCCGTATCGTAGTAGTCAGCCCGCCAATCTATAGCCGTTTCTTCCGTGGTAAAACAGCTTATGCGGTAGGCAAGGTTGGCATGAGTGTGCTTACAAAAGGTCTTGCCATGGACTTTGAGCGTGAGGGGAAGAAGGACATGGCTATTACTTCTATATGGCCAGCGGCGGTACGTCGAGCAATCACTTTCGAGTATCGAGTAGAGAACTAATATTAACTAGGCTATCGAGTCTGCTGCTACAGACCAATTTACGCGCAAGAATCCAGAGGAGGCCAACGACCTCCGAAAAGCCACCATCTTCTCCGATGCCATCCTCGCCATCCTTAAAGCTTCACCTTCTGTGGTCAACGGCGAACTACTACTAGATGAAGACTTCCTCCGTGAGCACGCAGGTGTAACGGACTTCTCAAAATATAACGTTGTGCCAGGCACTGCACCGAGGAGAATCATGCCTGCATCTCTTCCAGACTTGACAGTAGCAGAGCAGGCAGACGAGGGCAAAAGATACGACAGCACAAAAGCTAAATCCAAATTGTAGGGTTGTTGACAACTGCTATGGTTTGATATATGTAGGAAAACAAGACCATTGTACAGGTAGCTAATAGTATGGGGATATCAATCAACCTTTGTAGCCATGCATGAATGATATCCTCTAAAAAAACAGACACGTCTAATACCTCCTTGGCAGAGTCGCGTTCCCAAAAAACTCCTAGACATGATTACAAACGTACACCCCGACTCTTTGAAACCTCCCTTCCGTTCCTTCCCTGACATTTACATAAAAAGGCACTTCTCACTCGGGAACTTTTCAGTAGCCCAGCACTAATAGTCGCGAGCTTGACTGGCTGGTTCAATGCCTTGAATCGCCTCAATCTCCTCCATCGTCCTGTTGAACACTGCCATGACTTGGTCCATGACTCGGCTGCGGTTCCACTCATTTCTTGTGCGCCAAATTTCGTCCATGAGCTCACGGTTGATCTGTTCGAGCTGCTCAATAGTACAACCACTAGTTGCCTCTGTCACGTTATTCAAGATTCCCTCCACTTCCCCTAGTGTCAAAGGCTGGGAAGCTGAGGTCGATGAGCCCGAGTTGCGTGCAGACTGCTCGTCAGAAATATGATCGTTCAATATGCTTGCCATACCGCCTACACTTTGAGCCTTGAAGCCCAGCGATGTCCGCGCTGAAGAGGGACTATCAGAGATATTAGAGACCTGCATATGAGTGCCCCCTGCAGCGGCAGCCTGAGCCTGAGAGTGCAGCCACGAGTCCTCGCCAGAAGTGTTATGCCCAGCTATAATCAGTGTGTCAGGAATATCGACCTGGCTGTCATCATCAACGCCTCGGTTCTCACCGTGACCTCCATTGGTCATTTGACTAAAGTCTGATGAGCGATGGGTCGAAGGGTCCGATGTTTTGGTTGTTGATGCCTCGTTGATGACAGCTGAAGGTGAAACGCCTGGTGGCAATGTTGTCACCACAGACTTTTGCGAGATCTGTGTCATTCCGGTATGAGCTACACTGAGTTGCTCGTGAGACTTTGGCGGCGGTCCCATCTCAGAAAGCGCCTGTGTATCGTTGTCGATGCCGCTCATCTGAGTGTCCTCTCCGATTGTATTGTTGATACCGTTGCTCAGAAGGTGCGAGTCCTGGCCTAAAGTACCGTGGTCATTCGAAAGCGGGCTTCTAACTTGGAACCTTGCAGTTGTTCTCGATCCTGGAACAACTACTCCGAGAGTAACAGGTCCCTGAGAATCGCTATCGTTACCACCCAGATCAGACTGAACACGATCGACAAGTGACTGCATAGCTTTTCGCTTTCGCTCCTTCTCAGTGGCATCCTTGGCTCGTTGGAGTTGACGTCGATATAACCCTTCCCAGTCAACTTGAGAAGTTTGGTTCTCAATACTAGCGACATCAACTTCGACATTGCTGAGAAGTTCATTGGCCTTGAGCGTTCGCTCTTTGTCTCCAATGTTTTTGGCATCCTTGGCAAGAGCCTTGATGTCAAACAGGAAGTCCTTCGGTCGGGCGTAGAAACCGTTCGACAAGCGCTCCTCGATAGTAGTAGTCTCGAGATTATAATAACACTTGCCAGTCGCGGTGTCTCGAAGGACATCATTATCGTACTTGTCCTTGACAATTTCATATGGTCGGAGCTGACCAGCTTCGATATCCGGTCGTACAAAGTTGGGCTCCGACTCAACAAAGAGGTACTCGATTTGGGCTGGAGGAATGACGGGCTGTCTGAATTTCTTGTACTTCCTGTTGATCTGATCCATGATCGGCTGAAGCTGGATTTTGAGGGCGTTGAGCAGTTGGTGGTCCCTCTTCTGTGCAGCCTTCATATCCGCCTTGGTCGGGGGAGCAGGCTCAATAGGAGGGGCAACAGGAAGCTCCTCAAGAACCCTCTTCTTGCGGTTCTCAGGGTCAGGAAACTCGCGTGGCTTCTTCTTGGCATATTGCAGAGTGGTGCTGAAATATTCCATGCGGCATTCCTACATGAGTTAGCACAGCACATAACATCAACCGCAAAATAAGCAACACTTACCTTGCTGGGATTGTTGATCCTCATTTGATTCTTCATAGAGAACCCGAAAAAGTCCCGAATGAGTTCGTTGGGAAGCTCATCTCTGTCGCCCTCTGCCGTAGCCAAAAGAAGAATTGGATCGGTAGGAGCAATGGATCGCAGCATAGTCTTGAAAGTGGTAAGAGCGAGAGTGTTGTGTAGCGCTGCATACCAAGCCTCGATGTTGGGGATATATATCACACTAGGCTTGTGTCGTCTGACTTCTGTGAACAGACCAACAATAACCTGTTCCATAGCCTAGTATCTGTTAGTATACGGTAGCTTTCAACAAGACACTAGTTAAACTTACCCTTCCGTCGGTCAAGATGCTGGGGAGGTCAAAGTTTTGGACGTGAACACCCTCAAAGTAGTGAAGAATGGCAGATGAGAGGTAACTCTGACCCAT
This sequence comes from Fusarium transvaalense, assembly GCA_013623685.1. Classification (NCBI taxonomy): domain Eukaryota; kingdom Fungi; phylum Ascomycota; class Sordariomycetes; order Hypocreales; family Nectriaceae; genus Fusarium; species Fusarium transvaalense. The sequence goes on from JABFFG010000516.1 coordinate 24,968, forward strand.
TCCACTCTGACCGTAGATGATAAATCGGGGGCGGAACACTCTAGATCGCTCAAACTCTTGCTGCATCGCTTCTCTACCAAAGCCGTGATCATCATCATCGAATTGCTCGTACATGGCTTCTTCGAGGGCTGTCAACTTCTTCTTGCGAGGCAAGAGGCCATCAAGAGCCGCCTTGGCGGCTGCAAGTTGATCCCGAAGTAGAGGTTCTATGGACTTGGGTAGAGGCTTGGCACCAGATGTTGCTGATCGCTCTGACGAGGGGATGAGTTTCTTGATAGACAACATGAAGTCGGTCGCGTGGACACCAATTTTTTCGGGGTCAACGACCAGCTTCTCCTTGGAGGCATAGATCTGAGGGTACGTTCGTTGAATGGCATTGAGGGCGGCCTCCGTGCAAAGCGCTCGCAAATCAGCACCACCGTAGCCCTTCGTGTTTTCAGCCAAAGAGTCCTTGAACTGGTCCGAGAGTCCCCAATCTGCAGTGTGGATATTGAGAATCGATTTTCGTCCCTCTATATCAGGCAGAGGGAAGTAGAACTCGCGATCAAATCGACCGGGTCGACGAAGAGCAGGGTCAATGTTGTCAGGACGGTTGGTGGCACCAATAACAATAACCTGGCCTCGACCATCCATACCATCCATCAAAGCCAACAGTGTCGACACAATGGAAGCATGAATCTGCTCCTGCTTACTGGATCGAACCGGGGCAAGACCGTCAATCTCGTCGAAGAAGATGATACTTGGCTGGGTTCTCCGCGCCTCTTCAAATAGCAAACGAAGCTGTTTCTCGGCTTCACCAACCCACTTGCTCAGAGCATCGGCACCCTTTCTCATATAGAATGAGATCTTTCGACCGCCAGAGCCAACTGAATTGGCTAAAGCGCGAGCAAGCAGCGTTTTACCTGTTCCAGGTGGACCGTGGAACAGAACACCACGTGGCGGAGTAACATGAAATCGAGTGAAGAGCTCGGGGTAGAGCAAGGGCAGCTGCACCATTTCCTTCAGCTGATCGATATGTCCCTGCAGACCACCGACCTTGCTAAAGTCAACATTCAGGTCAACGCCCAAGGGGTCAGCATCTGCAAGAGCCTTGCGGTCCTTAATCTTGCCAACGTTGGGTGCCGCACCAGCGCCATCGAGGTTCATGCCAGCACCACCAGGAAGCAAACCACCAGGAGCGGCGGCGGACGTTGGAGTCATACCGATATTGCCAACGACGCTAGAACGGTGCACCATCTCATCGTCGCTGCTGTCCGAATCAACACCACCAGCTGCACCAGTGCCCCAAGGCCCATTAAGAAGGGCACCGGCACCACCGCCTCCTCCGAAGGGTCCGAAGGTGGTGTTGAGGCTGCGTTCCCAGCCTTGACTGGCACCTCCTCGTCCCCGTCGCGCACGCGGTTGTGCCGTGGGCGCCTCGGCTTCTTCTTCCTCGATGTTAGCCGAGGTGAGAGGCGGCATGTAGTAGTTGACGCGTGTTCTTGCGCGTCGAGTGTTTTCTTGATAAACGATGGGCGATTCCTTCCTTGGACGACGACGACGAGAACGCGAGTCCTGCCTAAGTTCTCGAGCTTCTTCGTTCAATTCGTCCAAATCAAAATCGGGTTCTTCGTCTCCAGAATCTCCACCACGGCGAGATCTGGCAGGTCGAGAGCGTCGGCCTCGAGGAACTGGGCTGTCAACCTCGTCCGCATCTTGAGGATCGGGCTTCTCTGCGTCTGAAGCCTCTGCATCATCGGATTCGTCTCCAGGCTCGAAATCGCTGCTGACCTCTTGGGACTTCTTGCTAGATTTGCGGGTCAAGCGACGAGACTTCCTGGGACCAGCATCGGACTCGGCTTCTTCTGGTTGGGCGGAAGCATTGGCGCGACTTCCACGAGTTCTGCGCGTAATAGGTACATCGTCCTCGTCGTCATCCTCTTCCACCGTCTGGACAGGAGCATCCTCTCCGGGTGCATCTTGATCAGCAGCGTCTTGCATGTCTTGATCAACGACCTCTTGTTTTGCAATCTCTTCGGGGTCTTGAGTCAATTCATCCGGCTGGTCGGCTTCTCTGATTTCCCTGAAGCTGCTCTCCTGCGTAGCCTCTTGGATCGTCTCGGGGGCGTTCTTTAAGCCCTTGAGACCACGCGTGGCTCTCGTGCTGCGCGCGAATGTCTCGGGACTTCTACTCCTCGAGTCTCGTGACGGCACAGCGTGCTTTCCAGAATTGGAGAGCTCGTAAAACTCCTCAGCTTCTTCTGTGTTAGCGCGGGTCGTCCTACGGGGCGCCGGTAACTTGTTGTTGAGTTTCAGCCTGACGACTCTGGATCTCGTTGGCCTGGTGGGCTCCTCGACAGGCTCGCCCTCGGCGTCATCCTCTTTACTGTCTCCGTCCTCGGCCTTGACATCGTTGTTGCCAGCATTGTCCGAGTCATCGCCTGAAGCTGATGCTTCTCCGTCGCGATCGGGGCTGCTTTCGTAGTAGGTATTATGCTGGGTAGCAGCCTTCCTGGCGCGGCGACCAGCTGCGTTCACGGGTGCTTCCTCGTCGTCCTCTTCTTCGTCATCGTCTTCGAAGAAGTCGTCCTCGTTGCTATCAGAGACTTCATCCTCGTCGTCGTCGATGTCCGATCCACCGTATCCGTTCTTACGTCGGCGGCCAGGTCTTCCACTACGAGAACGACCGCTCTTCTTGTTGGTTTTTCGCGGTGGTCCAGCTTCTGTGGGGTCGAAATTTTCGTCTTCGGGGTCTGATTTGTTGGGGTCAAAGTCCTCCAGGACTCTCTTTCGCTTGCTGACCATGGCTGTCTGGTTGGTTCAGCGCAAATTGGGGTGGTTTGAGATGGGTGGCGGGTGCAATCGAGCTTTGTGGTTCTGGGAGCAAAGGGATGTCAGTAAGGGATGGTTCGCGCGATCGAGAATCAGAGCCATGGGCGCAAAATACTGCGATGGGACTTATAGGATCACCATGCTTGCGTCGGTTAATTTTTGGTACAAACTCACCGTTTACATGGGCGTGATGTGATGTGCACGATCACGTTAAGGCGTGCATGGGCGGCGTGAAGGCACTCAAAGGCTCTGGCTTACAGCGCGCTCAGGATCGGCGCAAAGCGTCGGAAGGGGTATTAACCTGAACAACCAAATAATGCACTATTGATAAGTACGTTTGGCTGATATTGGCGATGAAATGGACACAAACGCGGGCAAAAAAAACAAGAGAATGATGTTTGATGAAGTCGGTAGTTGCGCGTTTGTTCATTGTTTGAAGTCTTGAGGTCGCGCCAAACCCAGCCAAAACAGAAGTGGGTCTAAACTTCCCTGAGCTGTGATTGGTCAACTACATGAAAACTCCATGAGATTAATCGAGATGTAAAGCCGTTTCAGTTTGGACATGAATTACAGTTAAAACGATGAATACTTGACATGACTTGTGATATAGATTTTTGAGGATTTTTCTCGTCGGTTAGATCGACTTTTGTCTCCAGATTCGTTTTTTCCACGTCTCGACGCGTTTCGAGCCGATTTGCAGATTCAATTCCTGATCTCATTTTCACGTATTTCATTTAACAACTTCGACTTACACGAGCTCTATCCAGGATTCTCATCGGAGCCAAAGCTCAACGTCAACTTCACTCCATAGGGCTGATGGTTGACAAACCGACAGCGTGCAGCTCCACAGCCGGTTAATCAGCGGGGGATCATGCAGTGATTACTCCTTTTTGCCCTGATATTCAGGCATCAATATTCAAGATCAGATCTATATCCACTATCCCCATCACTGCAAAAGGCATCCATCCCATTCATTCATCTGTTCACTATTCCATATTAGTACATAAATTGTAGATTCACAACACAAGGTCTTGTATGGACATCGAGACCTAGCTGGCACAGTATTATTTCTGACATTTTCTGTATGGTTGGATACAGTTTTGTTATCTAGAGGACACAAGAACTAGATTTAGAAAAGATGTATAATAGAGCACTAATCTTGGAAATATCCAAGTAAGAATACGAATATTATCATGTCTTCACCTTGCCTATTTCCCTCTTGCTAGAAACTGAAAGATACGAGATCAACAGACACCATCATTCGTTTCCACATTAGATAGGACCACGATACAAACATATCAGCTGTTGGTCGTGTAACCTACCCTATGCCTCCAGCTAACCTCCCGAGCACCCCCCAAAAAACCACACGATCAACATGCCTCTATTCCCGGACCCTATTTTAACACTTTCGTCCTTTGTTGTATGTACGGATGAATCGGCAAACCCACTTTGCCCCAAGCATTGGCATGATTATCACAAACCTTGGCAACTGCGACATCGCCAAGACAGACGCGTAATGCGAGGATCGTTTCGAAACCGAGCATCATCTAAAGCAGAATCAAGCATTGTAGCACAGTACAAACCATAAACAGAATCACTCACGCCAAATTTAGAAATGAAGTAAAAAAAAATGTGTTCTATGTATAAACGTATGCACGTATCTGATTCATGGACTCGTTACGAATATTGCTACACAGAATTTAATCATACAAAGTAAAAAAAAAAAAAAGTCGTCTCTTGTGGTACAGTCTTCCCACTGATCATCCTCCTCTTCACCCCTCCTGAAGGGTATCTATTGCGTGTAATTGGTCTCTTTCGAATGGATGGTTGTGAAATGTCTCTTTTCCCTTTTACCACAGAAAAGACGCCACGCTTCCCAATGAGAGTGTCCGTCCCGTACCAGCCAGTGACGTTTGAGTTTCCGGGTGGATGAATGTGATACAGAGTAATAAAAATAAAGGATCGTCCGCCAGGGTACGGGTGATTAGGCGGTCATGCTGATGTTTGGTGATGCTGTTACAGACTTTGTTTATCGTTCATGCTCATGCTGGAATCAATCCTTGCCAAACATGGCTCGAGCGAGGTCTGCCAGGGATGGACCACCAAAGAGGAACTGGCTCGAGTGCCTTCCACAGTAGGTGTGAACGTTGACGTTGGCTGGTTGTGGGGAGGGCTTGAACCAAGAACGGGATGCCTTGGCTGTGGAAGAAGCCGAGGACTTGGTGGTGGAGGTAGAGAGTTCGCTTGCGTACGAGTTGGTACGTTGCTGCGAAGAAAGCTTATGTTAGTTGAATGGCCCAGACCGAAATTTGAGTTTGGGGGGCATATCTCTCTTACCTTGCTTTCCATAAGCGGGACAGGCTCACGGCTGCGACCACGTTGCTCCTCCTCAGAGGCTCTGTTGTTGCGAGATCCGAAAACCATTTTGGAGATTGTAGTTGGAGTGAAGTTGGTTTGTTTGATTAAAAGAGTCTTTGTTTGGGTATCGTTTGTGTGTAATAGGCCTTCGAGGCAGTTCAGGTCAAGTCAAGTCAAGGCACTCCTGGTGCAATCTAAAAGATGTCAAGGAATGTCTGTTTGTGATGTGATGACTGTTGAAGAAGGAATATGTATTCTGATTGTTTGTTTGACTGATGGTGATGAGAATAAGACCCAAGATCAGGGGGGAAGGAGCTGCATTAAATAAACGTAGGTTCCATCCTTTGTGATCTGAGCTGAAGTGAAGGGACACTTGGACTGGTCCCATTCACATTCCCACCTCTTCATCCCCCCCGCTAGAGTACCCCAAGCCAAGCCCAGGCCCAGGCCCCTAAGAGTACGCCAACCCTTGTTGCTACGTAGCAAAGCCCTATGAAAGGACGCTAGACCATGCGCATTGTCAGCCGGCAGCCTTGGCCCGCTCTTGGTATGACGAAGTGCAGATCCGACGAGCTTACGCGGGGGTCCCAACTAAGGATACGATGCGACCTTGTGGCTCACACTTTTTCAGTATGGAAGGTATCTAGAAGCTATGTGATCTACTACGAGCCAGCCACTCACAAGTTGACAGGAAGTCAATGTTGCAGATGGTACAGTACAGTACAGGCAATCAATAGAACCTGCCTACAGTACTCTGTACCTGTTCTGAGAGACTTGTCAACAACAAAAAAGTCAGACATTGATTACTATGATAACCAGACATGATCATAAAGTCCAAGACATCAAATGTTTACAAGCTCATCACGCATCATCACCCCTCGTTACCCTTTACTTCTTTTCTCTTTCCCCTCCACTTTCCCTATCCGTCAACCGCATTCCAGTGACGAATATGGTACGGTACGGCACGGCACAGTCGGATCCGAAAAGCTGACATTGCGGGCCCCGGTTGGCCCCACAAAGACCGGGACCTCCGAAGACCCATCCGTGCCGATACCCTGATACACCTGTTATCTGTTGTCGCCAAGTGAAGGAGAGGTCACGAGGAATCTCACTTCTCCACTGTGACCCCATTTCTAGAAGGCCGCTAGAAGCAAACCCATGCATGGGAGATTGTCTATCTCTCAAGTGATTCGCTGATGCGTACATCTGCAGACTGTTGTATGAGAGATAAGATCAACAATGGGTGGTCACACAAGCTGGGCGTTCCTACTCTCAGCCTTGCCCAAGCTCAATGCAACCTCAGTTTGGCTTGGTTATGTCATGAGAATGGATCATGAGATACCAAGGGGGGAACGATTGTTGGTCAATTGCGTTTTAGCCTCATGCAAGTATTTCTGTTGCCTGGTGGTAGTTCCGAAATTGAAGCCCAAGATGTTGGTTGCAATCAGTCAATGATTGATCTGCGTCAGATGCTTAATGTCAACTTCGGTTTGGTTGAGATCTACATCATTGGGCATCGGGGTTCAAGCTATTGTCAAAAGTGGCTTGCATCTAACCTCAATTCTATCAAAGAAAGTCACAGTTGTTTTACTCCACGCAAAACACGCAACTGTCACACTTGATTTCTCTCGAAATAGCTATGCGATATCTGTCTTTCTTAACCGAAAAATAGATAGTGTTGGGAAACGTTGCATCGGTATCTTCCACTTGCCAAGGGGCCAAAACCTTAAAACAACCAGGCCGAGTAAAGGCCATGGACCCTAATGCAGCCACAACAGCCCAAATCCTTTATTTTTAGTGAGATACCCAAATATCGGGATGACGCTGTGGCCTTGAGCTGAAAGCCACTGTAACATGTTTACGTCGGCACGTCCCAGCGATGAGGTTACCTGTATTACTGACCTTGCTTCATCTGGTTGGTCTCGGCCTGTTTGGCGTGTTCTGGACCTCGATCGATTCTCAGGGTTTCCAAGTAGTTAACTAACGCAGCCCGACTTTACAGACCGTTCAAGTCTGACTCAACGGCTGAACCGTCCATCATAGTTGACGTTGACAGCTAGTTATGATGTAGTTTCTCGGAGTTGTCGCATTCGCTTTGTAACTATAGTCACTAATAAAAATTGGCAACCTCCATTGCTTATCTTGGGTAGTTTGTACCAAGCCTCGCCAAGAACGCTGTGTCTTCTTGGCGGGTCCCTATCTTGGCAACATCGTGCCGAACACTTCTTGGCAATTCTTGAGCATTGGATATTTACGCCAACTTCAAGATTCAAAATCTTATTTTTGTTACCTCGTATTTGACTCATATCTCCTGGATTACTAACCATATGGTTTCGGAATTCTTTTATTATTTACGATTCAGAAATTGATTCAACCAATAGTTATGTCCCCGGATATATGATACAAAGAAACGTGTATTAACCTGAGAGGTTTATCTGTTTGACATGTCTAATAGAATTGTCCGGTCTGAACAGTAGATATCTCGGCCTTCGCTCATACACTCACAAACTTGATCTTTGTGAAGCTGCGAATCTTTCTGACTCATGGTGCACCCGAATATTCTTAATCCCCGAGCGCTGCTTCTACTCTCTCTCTCTGCCTTCTCTCTTGGAGATTAAGTCTTTATTGATCTTGCGAGGTTTACTGAGTTGTCCATCCTTGACTTTATATACTTGTCTTGAATCTCATGAGATAACGCAGTTTATGAGGAGATACTGATCTCGTTACGCTTGTCTTTCATTCTCTTGTAAAGAGACATTTGACTTGCTAGTAGAGATACCGAAAAGCCAGTCCTAACCATAAATACACGCTGTAATTAATATAAGCGTATATACATATACGCCTTGGCCATTTATCGGCGGACTCAGATATATCGCGTTAAAATGATTACGCACTTGCAGGAACATCTGCATGTTTCGAGATATAGAGTTTTCCTTTATAGGCCAAGGACAACTTGACAAGGGCAAATATCTGGCAGATATAGCGATGATTAGAGTTGCCAAGGAACATAAACTGCTGCGTATGCGAGAAAACAGTACAAAAGATGAGGATGCTACAGGTATCTTGCATCTCACATATTATAGTCCCTTTTCTTGGCAAGTTTCTTATATGTATGTTGATGTTTATAAGACAACCTCTGAAAGACATGCTATCTCAACAACAATTCATGCTCGCATCTTAAACCCCGACTTTGGCTATCTGAGTATCTTTAGGTCTCCTTTTGGAGACTTGAGTATATATAGCCAAGCATATTCGCTGAGAAAAAGTCCACCTGATTGTAACCTCTGATTATTGACTCACCTGCATCAGGGGTTCTTACATGTTGTTACCTGTGCAAGGTTTGAACTGGATGCAGTATTGACTTGAAGTAGCATTCCAGAGCAAGTTGACCGGCTGTAATGTGAAGGGTGGTTTATAAATCACGGTGTATACTCTACTCTATCATCTGGCTGCCCGGTTTCTGAACTCCTTAGAGACAATCGAGAGCAGGAACCTGCAGTAACATCTGACATAGAACCTCTTGCTAGGTCCATAGTCTAATGTAATACAGAGGGATCTAGACATTTATTGTGTTTCCATAATAACAGGAAAGAGAATTCCTTGTCAACCACCAAGCAATAGTTTGGTGCTCGGGCTAACACACCATTCTCGTCCGATCTTGAACTCCCTATCAATACCGCAACTCCATCCTGCATAACTCGAAGGAGGGCTTGGCTTTGTTCACTGCCTGTGATTTCTTCGAGTTACCTCTTCCAGTCACGCACCGTTGGAACAAGCTGAAACAGTAGAGTGGCAACCAAACGCACGTTACTAGGTCTCTTTTCTGATATATGTCCCTACCTTATCCCAGTGTGTAAGTCTTTTAGTGACATCAAAACCTAGATCCATCCTAGACAGTACTTAAAACCCTATACTTCTATTCACTAGGTAGACTCCAAAACCAACAGTCGAAGATGTATCACTTCTCAGAATCTATGTATCATGTGCGTGACAGCTCGCTATTCTTGGTAACAGTTTATAGTGTTATGATACGAAAAATCGAGAAATATCTTTGTTCCTAGATATGAGCATAGTTCTGCAGATATACACGCGGATGGGAATCAACCACTTAGCCAAACAAAACCAAAATAGACGGAATATAAGTGTGTTTCGCTTCATGTACGGGCAATCTCTTATATAATACTTTTGGTGACGCCAGTTACTTCCCGTGCCTTCCATCAACTCAAATTAACAAGCAGCACCTCAGACTGGTTTAATGAGATCATCCTTCGGCTTGGGGTACGTTCCCTTGTCGACAGCTGCATAACCCTTGGAGAGCTTGTCCAAAAGACGGGCAATCCATCTCTGCTCTTCACCGGTCGCAAACTCATACACAATACGAACAGCAAATCCAACTCGATACGGTCCCATGGCGCCTTGTGCTACAGACTCTATCGAGCGCAGTATCTGCTCCACGAAATATCGGGAAGATACACCTGCATTTGCTCGTGGTGTCCCGCACTCGATCAATGTTTCTTCGAGAATGAGCATACTCGCCCAGTATCCCATGAGCAATGATCCGGCCGCAGCCGATTGATGTTCTAGTACTGTCTCGAACAACGAAGTTGCTGGATCAGTAGGCAAAGTCTCGACTGGTCGTGGGAACTCAAGAGCGTCAAAATCTTCGTACCATCGCATGAATCTCGCATGGTTTACTAGAGCCATGTGGGCCAAGGCGGAGACTTTGCTGGGCTCAACAGAGATACCGGCTCTGTTGCTTTCGCGGACGAGATAACCCCAGTGTATGACAGGCGAAAGCTGGGTCAGGTTCGCGAGGAAGCCATCGCCGACCCGAATATGCCCAATAGGCGTGTCGGCCTTGTAGATGAGGCGCCTTCCACTATCAAACATAACTTGGTTCCATTCCGGCCGTGATAGGAATAATTCTTTTTCACCGGGGTAGAAGAAGTCGCCTATTATCTGACAAGGGATCGTGTTAGTTGCAACCCCGCTAGGGTAACATTATCAAAGCCGTCGAAGGGATGAAAGATCCACCTGTGTTGAGTTACCAGGATAGTAAATCCACTTGGACTGGATGGGTGATATGTGAGATGCCATATCGCGCCATCTCAATGCAGAGTAACCCTGCCGGTGACGAAACGAGAGATATGCTCCAAGGCATTGCGTCCACTGCGCTGCTGATTGGTTATTCTCGAGAAATATTCTCTAACCTTCATGCCAAATCTCCCTGTCACTTGACAAAGAGTCGATGCGAGTTTCTGACACTTCGCTCTGTTTCTATAGTTGAAGAGAACTGAGGAACGTACAAGAACACCACGGAACGACAGTAGCATGGCTGCATCCCAACCCTCTGCGTGAGCCGCTGGCCCTCGCTGTTCCATCAGAGTACCAATGCCTTTGGCATGTTGGAGCCAGGTTTCGGAACTGCTGGTTCCAGCAAATAGCTAGGAGGGAATGAGCTTTATACCCAACAGAGTACAGTAAGAGGGTTACCTCGAAGTAGCATAAAAGTATAGCGGCGCACAGCGTCTCGGGTGTCTTCCATTCTGTAGAGTGTCGGAGAGCTGCTTGTAGTTCGTTCAGTGCTAGGCCGTATATAGTTCGGCTTTGAGCAACTAGAGCTGTATTGGAGTTTGTTTTGCCAGTGAGATGCAAAGCAAAAGAACAGACGGCGCCATCGAGCAGAGCTCGTTTGCCTAATCGATCAATATTCAACCATGATAAGAGTGTATATACATCAGTGGATTGAGAGTAGCTGGAGGTTACATCTACCATGTTAAGCAGAAGTGGCCCTCTTGGTAGCTCCAGCTTTAGCAAGGCTGGGGAGGTGTTTACCAGAGACCATGATGGTGAGTTGGTTGTAGTGGTATTCTCAGTCTCATCAGACCGAGCTATGCTTGATGAAGATCTGGTAGATGATGACTCGACGGTTCCTGATCTTCGGCCGCGTTGACGAATCAAGTGTTTTCCAGTGTTGTTATTGACGAACTTGATATCGCGATCATATCCCGGACAAGCAGTGCCATACTTGGAGCAATTGCTGCAGGCGGGTCTGAGACCATCACATTTGACCTTCCTGGTTCTGCAAAGCTGGCAACCAGTACTCCGGGGTACCCCAACTGCCAGTTGTAGTCAGTCCGAGCTTAATCGGGTGTTTGCGTTTAGATAGGTGCTAACCCATGGCCGATGTCAATGTCAATCAATGGAGTTCCGCGTCTTGCCCTTGCTCAAGTTCAAAGTGCTCACCGCCGGTTCTTAACCATGTGTGCCACTATTGAGTCTGATGAGATCGAAATGAACCCCTCACACACACAAGCGGCTCAGCTTCCCGAAGCGGCCGGCAACGTTGTGAGAGAGATTGCGTAGGCAGTGCTGTAGATGCGGGAGAGGCGCACGGAGGAAATGATTTGCGCAGCCGGATCGGCCCTTTCAAGCTTCTCCGTTGCTTCGTGGTTCTTTAAATGACAGTTTTGGTTGTCGAAGTCGAGTGACATTTTTAGTTCAAGGGTTTAACCTGCCCAGGTAGGCAGGCGCCTGCTGACTTAATGTATATTTCTCCTTACAGCGTACCTGCCTCATCTTACCCAAGTTTACATACACCATCTCATCTAAAACAGGCAATTTGGAAATCTGGCAGGAGCAGATTACTTACATATGCACAATAAATCGGCAGGTACTGTGGTGTCTTTCAGCTTCCATAGGTACCCATCAGTTAATAGACATTTAAGGTGTCACAATATCTGGGGAAACTAGGATTGCTCTCTTCCAGGGCCACCCCGAGGTTCTGGGCAGGACGGTTCGGATATTACGACATGAGACCTACCTAAATCAAGTTGCATCCAGTCTATTCGTACCTCTTATTAGTTGTTAGTTCTGCCATGACCATGTAGACCACGCATAATGAATCGATGGGCATACGCCATCGCAACAGATTCAAGCATAAAACTCATGTCTCCCGTCATCTCTTCGGTGAAGACTAGATAGGACACTCACACCGAAATTGAACGATGGTAAATACACCTAATAAATCTACGACATTTAACGGTAATTAGCCACGGGAATTACTCTTCAGAGACAACGCTAAGAGTTTGTCAAGAACCCGTATTATATCCACCAAGGGGATGAGAGGAAATGAAATGTTGAAATGAAGTGATTTATGGTCCCTTGCTGTAACCAATCTATCTGAATATAGGGGGTTTAGACACAACAGCGGTCACGCGAATATCTACGCAGCTGGGTAGGAAGAGAGTTGCTTTTGTACACTCCTGTAATATAATTAAGCCACGGATGAGATATTGATCGATCTGCACTGCCCAGGAAGCGTTTCGTCTTTCTTGGAAGGACCGAACGGTTCGCAGACAAGCCTGTGCGAGCGAAACTAAAGATGCCGAACAGGCAAGCCAGGAGTTTAATGGGTTTTAGATTAATACCAAGCTATTTGACTGACGAAATCGTTGGCCGAAGCGGAACCCCCTCGGTCTAGAAAGGGTGAAGGGGTTGCTGATCAACGCCTACAGCGGGAATATTGCTCGAGGTCGATGGGCAGGTAGCCGCGTCAACCACTAGCCAGTATGTCGGACCCTTTATCATAGACTATGGTCGTCATCAAATGGTCTCAAAGAGTATGGCCGATGAGGCTCACGGGACCAGCCACAGCAGTGATTTGTTCTTTTTGTACAACTACAGCCGAGGTTCAAAATTACGCCAATCTGGTCTTTTGCAGCCGAGATTCGAGTTCATTTCTGCTGTACCTTTTAGACTCAAACCCCACGACTTTCTTCTTCTGGTGTCCATATGTGATCGCGATTCCATGGCTCAAGACCAGGATCGGCATAATAAAGCAATATATGGATAGAGCATCATCAGAATTGATATTAATGTGCTTGGTACACCCCAGGCTGAGCTTGTTTCGGTCGTTGTCACCTACCCCAGACCCGTACACTTGAGTCAGACAATGATTGGCATGTAAGTGACGATGCTTTTGTCGGTGAGCACAACCGTCGAGATGCGCTACCAATTATCTAGTGCTGTATTTATTGCCGAATTGAGACCATCTTTTCTTCCTATATATTACTTGCGATACCCATGGCTCCAGTACCAGAACAAAGGCAATTGTTTCAAATCCTGGTCACATACCGTACAAAGTATTGTGCTTGACTTGCGGTAGATACAAAATATGATAATCTCGACTAGAACTGGTTCATAACTATTAATATTATCCCTCGCGCTCAGACACTCACTGTTCGCCACGCATCCATAAAGCCAAACCCCATGTAAAACAAGTTCTTCAGTGGAGGGTTTGCGACCGATGATGGAGAAACCAGCGGACCCATTCTAAAAATACGCGGATTGCTTGCTATTATGACTTGGAAGAGGCGTACAGGAAGAGATGAACGTGTCAGTCATCTCGTCATGGAAAATTCCAGCACAACCCGCATGATAATTGTTATGATGACCTTGAGAATAGGAGAGGCAGAAATTCATGCAAGGGCTAAAGGGCTGTAGTGAAGCCGATGGATTATCAAGGAAAGCATAGGAATGGTGAGAGTCATCAAAGATGGTGTCGTGTAGAAGTCTGTTAAATCCCCTCCTATCAACATGTCTCGTTTACCTTTTTTCAACGTGCATGAGCCCAGGATCCACTGGGCCTCGCGTCTTGCATCGGCGACTGAGCCGTTGAAGTACAGGAACTTACAGCAGCTTTCCATAACTATCGGATGTTTGTGTGAGATCCACGCACTGCGGACATTGCCTCGCAGTAGGCTACTGCAAGCCATGGATGCGATGCTTCTGCCGTCCCAAATCGCCTGTGAAATATCAGACAAGGTCTCAGGGCCATGAATGCGCGGAAAACAAGCAGTGTGTTTGAGCCACTGAGTCGAAAGCCAAGAAGTCGGTCCATTTCAGATGCAGGAGATAATTAGGACCAAGTTTGTTTAATCGAGGTACGGTACAGTACAAGACTTGCAGCTTGCTATGATCTATCCATGGATACGAACCAGACCAACTGTGTGGTTTCCACCTTGGTACCTAGCAGGCCTCGACTAGGACCCAGTGCAGCCTTGTTTGCAATCTTCAAAAAAAAAAAAAAAAAAG
>JABFFG010000523.1:0-51472 GCA_013623685.1 Fusarium transvaalense
TTTGTATGCAGGGAAACGAGCATCACAAGACGGCCCGCGGAAACAATACCCTTCCCCTCTAGCCAAAGCAAACATTTCAATTACGATACATACAGCCTTATATAACAAATTCCCTTTGCTTTTTTTGGGACTTCCTTTGTTTTGTTTTCAAAGTACAACGCTTATGCTGTGAATGTGCTTGTGCTTGTACTTGTACGTTGTGCATTTATGTATGTATGTATGTATGTATGTATGTATGTATGTATGTATGTGCAAGCATCCACCATCCCATCCCATCTTGCGCAACTCGCAAACCTGGACTCGAAGTTCGAGTCCTGTGATGCATACTTTTGTTACCAGAGATTCGGTAACAAGGTTTACCTGACGAAAAAGGAATAGAGAGGTTTAGTTGCAGGTGGAGGTGAAGGAGAGACAAAAGTGGTTTGCTGGCAGTGGCAGCAGCTGTCAGAGAACTTGGCGTAATATCAATCTCAACCTACCTACAGCTGTGATCCTCTTTTTCTTTCCCACCTACTACAAACAAATCTTGTTTCGTTTAATATACTTTTCTAATTCTTGGACATTGCCACAGGAAAGGATCTCTTATTCTTCGTCTCGTCTGGTGTCACCTTTTCCTCTTCACGGGCGTTTATTGGCGTCACCAACAGCCCAACCTCGTCACTCCTTTCTCTCTCCTCCGCGCTCCCTCACTGCTTCTTCTTCTTCTTCACATAATCATTCTCTTTACCTCTCCACTATTCTTTTCCTCCCCCTGTCTTTGACTTGCCTTTTGCGCCTCAGCTCATCAGAAGAACAACAACACCACAACAAGCCTCAACGATGGCTACTTCACCTCCGCCAGTTCATGGCATGATGCCTCCCCAAGATGAGCACTCTTTCGCCGAAGAAGAGATTGGTCGTTCTCGCTTCTGCGGTTTTCGCGACTTTCTTGACAACCTCGATGGCTACATCACCACCTCGCGTTTTGGTCACTTCTTTCGCCTCTCCGGTAGTGGTCACGTAAGAAACTCGACTCGTCCCCTTTTTTCGCGTACATCATTAACTGATCATTTCTTCTAGCCAGAGGAGATTGCCGGGTCGACCTTTTTTCGAGAATGTCGTGCTGGCTTGACTACTTTCGCCACTATGGCATACATTATCGCCGTCAACGTATGCAATGCCGCCCCTCTGCTCAATCCTGCGCTGACTCCTTGTAGGCGGCGCTGCTTCAACAGACTGGTGGTACCTGTGAATGCGACCTGGTAGATAGGAAGGCGTGTGACAAGATCGAGTCTTATATGGCTTGCAAAGAAGGTCGATACTCTCCAACAGTTTTTGAGGTCTGGATACTGACTGAAGTGATAGATATACGACGCGATATCATTACTGCCACAGCTGCCGTCTCGGGCATGGCAAGCTTCGCTTTCGGTCTCCTTACTAACCTCCCTGTTGCTATCGCGTAAGTCGTTGGCTCTCCTTGAAGCACCTCTCATCCCATGCTCACTCTTTGACAGTCCTGGCATGGGTCTCAACGCCTACTTTACCTTCCAAGTCGTCGGATACAATGGAAGTGGCCCAATCTCGTACCGTCTTGCCCTCACAGCTGTATTCGTCGAAGGTCTCATCTTTATCTTCCTTGCCCTCACAGGCATGCGTCAATGGCTCGTTAAGCTGATCCCTGCCACTATCAAAACTGCCACGGGTGTTGGCATCGGGTTCTTCCTAACTGAAATTGGTCTCTCGTACTCTGCTGGAATTGGTGCCATTACTGGTGGAGAGGCTACTCCCCTTACTCTTGCAGGCTGTCCTCAGGAGTTTTTGGACGACAATGGCATATGTCAAGACGGAATAATGACGAGCCCCAAGGTGAGTTGAGTGAGCATCTGACTGGGAACTCATGAGCTAATCAGAGCAGCTCTGGATTGCAATCTTTTGCGGCGGTATTGTCACAGCCTTTCTGATGGCATTCCGTGTCAAGTATGCTCTCATCATTGGTATCTCGCTTGTCTCCGTCCTTTCTTGGCCGTACGTACTCTTTCTTATCCTCTCGATATCCTCTGACGAAAACACAGCCGCAACACTCCCTTTACCTTCTTTCCTCATAATGCAGATGGAGACCGCCGATTTGACTTCTTCAAACAAGTCGTCGTCTGGCACCCGATCGAAAGAACCCTCAACGTACTTGACTGGGATTTTGGCGGAACAGCCTCTCATTTCGCCCTCGCCTTGTTCACATTCCTCTACGTTGACATCATCGATGCTACTGCCACTCTCTACTCCATGGTTCGCTTCTGTGGTGTCGTCAACCCTCGTGACGGCGACTTTCCCCGTTCGACTCTCGCATACTGCACTGATGCTGCCTTCATCTCAGTCGGCGCCTTGTTGGGAAGTTCTCCCGTCACTGCTTTCATTGAGAGCGGCGCGGGCATTGCTGAGGGTGGAAGGACTGGTTTGACTGCCATGGTAACCGGAATCTGCTTCATCGTGGCCGTATTCTTTGCGCCCATCTTCGCATCCGTTCCACCTTGGGCGACAGGCTGTACCCTAATTCTGGTATGTTCGGTTTCGGCTCTTGCTTTACCAGTGACACAACAACTAACCATGATCAGGTTGGTTGCATGATGATTCGTCAAATCACCCAGATCAACTGGCGATACATCGGCGATGTTCTCCCTTCCTTCGTAGTCATGACCTTTATCCCTTTCAGCTACAGCGTAGCTTACGGTCTCATCGCGTAAGTCTTGCACTTCACACCTCGTCACATAAGCTAATCTCGTTCAGTGGTGTTTTCGTTTATGCCGTTCTCAATGGCCTCGTTGGTATCGTCGTCTTTGTCTCTCGTGGTTACATTGAGCCCAGCGAGTACGATCTCAAAGAGTACTGGACCTGGAAAGGCTCTGGTCGTGCACCTTGGTTCATCCGCGCCATCCGCCACCGCAGGACCCCGGAGGAAGACGACAATCCAACTGGATCCGAACATGCCATGACTGATCTCAACTACGCTGAGCGTCGCGACCACAGCAGCTCCACAACGGCTGCATCTACTGGCAAAGATGAGCCACCTATGTCCCCTCCCCCCGATCGATGGGTACGCTGATTCAAGAAGGGACACTACTCCCGCATGAAACTTTTCATTCTCTGTATTGACCGCTGAGGAGAGGCCATTCTTCATTTTTGAATTGTGCAAAGGAACTGTTTTTGCTTCTGGATGAGGACAACAGGGCGGGCGATTGACGACAATGCCCTAAAAGCAGTATATGGACGCAGGGCCACGATGGAACAACTCGATGAAACGCGCGGGCTGCAATCAGGACAGGACAGATGCTGAGATGTTAAATGTCATGTAGAAACGTATGAAATGAGATATGAACTGTAAATATCATTTTGCTGATGTCTTGACGAAACTGAGCTCTTGTTCTTTTACGTGTAACCTCTATAGTGAAGTGTCAGGCACCAGCCTAATCACAGTCGTTCATAAAACCCAAGTCATCATTGTATCTCTATTCCCACCATGACAAGTTCATTAAATGATTTAAGTACCCATATCAACATCGCCATCACCATCACCGCCGCCTCCTCCTCGACTTCTGTAAGCTTGCTCCGCGTTCTTCCTCCTCTCCAAGCTCTCCTTCACCCACTTGTCACAAGCGGCATCGCCACCCTCGGCGATCTTGCTGCGCACAACACCCTTCATCACCTCACCCGCGAAACCAACAAAGTTGTGTCTTCGCAGAGCATTCTCAAACATCCAGTCGCGGCGCTTGCGCTCTTCCCGCGCCAACAACTCCTCGTCACCAAAGTCGCGCGCTCGCTGTCGCAGGTCCCGGCACATAGCGAGGAGGTTGAAGCGAATCTCGGTGGTGTCGTATCGTGCGATTCGGCGCTGAAGAACATCGACGACCTTGGTGGCAAAATCGTCGGAGCTGCAGGCACCGTGGGAGATGGGAGCGGGTTGCAGGCCGTCGAGCTCGTAGAGTGTGCCGTTGATGGGCGTGTAAGCGATAAAGTGGAACGCATCCTCCGCCTCTACGCCAGTCTTGTCCGTCTCATCGGCAAAGGGGCTGCTACGAGCAAAGCTGTTGTGCACCTCGCGGATGAGGTCAGAGTTGCTAAGCGCCTCACCGCGGAACTCGGGTGGCAGCACCATGGTGAATTCTCTGAAGTCGCCCAGCTGCTCGCCTATCTCGACATCTTTCGTCTTGTTTAGCAACACGCTGAGGAGAGCCTGTGTAGCGCACGCATTCTGGATCGTCTGTGCGGCGAAGAAGATGTTCTCGGAGGCGGCGTGGTCGAAAGAACCGTCGCGAGGACCCTCGGGTGTCGCATATGGTTGATCGGTCGGGTATTTGAAGAGAAAGATCACACCGTAAACGGGCTGGAGGGTGAGAAGCTCGGATGGGTCGAGTGTGAGGAGTTCTTCGAATTGGACGTCTTTGACGCCGAGGTTCTCGATGAGGGAGGTAAAAACACCCTATTAGCTCTTTGTTAGCTTTTGAAGAGATGCACAACCGAGGAGCTCGAATCGTACCGCATCGGACTCAACTATAGTAGCTTAGATCAGCATTTCGGTATACACAAGACAAGAAAGGAAACTAACTTGTGTTCCATCCACCACTCATCGTAGCAACAAGCTCGGCGATTCCCAACAAGATTCAGCTGGCTCCAAAGATTATAAGAAAGAAGATTGAAAGAGTGGTATTTATCCCCTCTTTAGCACAATATTCTGTTCACTATGCGGGCGTCAGGGGGTATCAGTGTTGTGTGAAAATGCTTCGCAGAGTGAATGACGAACTTGGAGCTTCAAAGGCCAAGCACGAAGCTCAGAGCCAAACGACGTCTGATATCATCCCCCACCGATAAGATAAGAAATTCGAGGCAGCAACAAAGCTACGACATCACATCGTATCGCACTCAACATTCCTGTCTGGTACTTTAACATTTCAATGGAATTAAGTCAAAATCATTCATTACTTGCTTCAAATCAACCGCTATGGGCACGCTCTGGTCTTTCAGCTTCACCAGTATAAAAATAAACTAACCAGGCGAGCTCTCTCTATGGAAGCGCTAGCTAATGGATGTCAAATTAACACAAGGGCCTGCGCCCGGCTGCCTTCTGGGGAAAGTTTGAAGAACGAAACAAAAGAAAAGGAACACCATGAACTCCAGTATTCCCCTTCGATCCAGCGTCTGCCGTATCTGATACGCTGGTATAAACTTTTCCATTCGTCTCACGTCTCATCCGAACGCATGCAACGCATTTCAACCAAAATGTATATCCCTCTGGCAAACCCAATCCTACAGCTGAATAAGGGGCTCCCTATGCTCACCATGCTGATTACCCTCCTGAGCTCCATGATCTGCTTGTATTCTTTCGTTGTTCTCTGATGCCCTCTCTGCTTGATCTGATTCAGTGCCTGTGGCTGTCCTTTCGCCTTCATTCTCGGCCGAATTTTCGTTGTTTTCATCGTTTTGAGCAGCCGCCGCTGCGGCTGCCGCCTCGGCTTCTCTTGCCTCAGCCTCTATGCGCTCCCTTTCAGCTCGTGCTGCTGCCTCCAGATTGGCGATGTGCCTTTCTGCAACGCCCGGTGCGATACTGGCTAGGAACAAGAGGCCAGCTCTCTCTAGACGTCTGACTTGAGAAAGGACCCAATTATCTGGGCCTTGGTGCTGCGCTACAAGCCGCCTTGCCATCTCAGTAGGGTCAGGGTCCTGTCTAGGCTGCGGATTCTGCTGGTTACGCTGCTCCGGTACCGCGACACCCTGTTGGGCCCTTGGCTCTAGGGGAATCAGGTTCTCAAGGTGTCGTCCTAGAGGTCGCCAAACGTGATCTGGAACTCCGTTGAAAACTCCAGTACTGAGCACGAAAATAAAGACGGCGATCACAATAATAGTAAGCCATCGAGACCAGCTCGCATCTGGAGAAGTGAAGAACCAGACAAATAAGGCCAACCGGAACAGAAGCCAGATTTGTGGCCACAGCTGCATAAGAAGTGGCGGAAGTGCTGCCATGGGCGGGTTGCCTCGATGCATTAATGGGCCCATGAACGCACCAGGCTCTTGTTCCTGTCCTTGGTTCTGAGCTTGAGCTTGGCCCTGGCCCTGGCCCTGAGCCTGGCCCTGGAGTGCTGGCTCCTGCTGGGGCACTGGCTGTTCAGGCAAAGGCTGGGGGTGATGATGATGAGGAGCTGGGCCTTGCGGCTGGAACTGGCCTAGGTAGTTCGGTGTTAGATAAGGGCGAGGGTGGTGATGATGGTGGTGGTGGGGTCTATGTCGCAAGTGTGCAGCACCATCCTGAGGTGAAGCAAGCATAGGTTGTCGCAATTGCGTGAGACTTGTTTGTGTTCGAAGTCGCGGGGTATAGAACGCCTCGGAACTAGAATTATTGAATAATAAAGCTCTCGGGCCTTCAGGTGATGAGAGAATATAAACCTCAGGCCCTTGCCTTGGTTGAGAACTTCCAGAAGCTGCAGTGGGAACAAGTCGAGTAGAAGCGGGCTCTGGGGTCCCCCGTCTGCTAGACATGATAGAATACCCATGAGGATAAGCAGGTGCCGGCACTCCAGGTTGCGCCAGAGGACGGTTGTGTAAAGAAGTGCTAGAAGCACTCCGCTGCATTGCACTAGCCGCTGCTGACGTAGCCTGGTTAATATCAGCACTCCGGATGATGTTATGTACATCGGCCGGTGACATAGAGACAGCGGCACCAGCAGTCCCTTGTTGCCCACCTCCTCCAGTCCGTACGACAGTCTCGACCTGGTATGTATGCCCGTTTGGTCCAGCATGCTCGCGATATGTAGTTTGGCCTGGGGCTGGGCTTGCTCGACCGCTACCGTCACCTGCCGGAACAGTCCCTAGGCCATTGTCCCCAATACCGCGCATTCCCATTTGAGCTCTTGTGCGTTGGTTTTGGTTAATAGCTCTTGTCATAGCCTCTCGTTGAATGTTATTCAGCCACTGTGTCATGTTCTGGTGATGGTGCTGAAAGGCCGCGACTTGCTCAGGGGTATGAGATGGAGAGGGCGATGGCATACGTGGCTGAGGGAACGGATTAGAAGTCGGAGGCATCGAATTTCGCCAAGCCATCTGGTATCCAAAGGCATGGCCTTGAGGATGTTGAGGTTGTGCTCGTGGAGGATTCGTTGGCGGGGCAGAAGCAGTCGGGCTGGGACCCAGCGCTGGAGCAGGAGCTGGAGCAGGAGCGGGAGCGGGAGCGGGAGCGGGAAACGATGAAGGCGCAGAAGGTGCAGTCGAGGCTGAGGATTGACTATCTTGAACATCGCGAATAACAAGATGGATTGTCTGTTGCTCAGGGTTGCGGACCTATTGTCAGGGAAAGCCAAGCAGTCAGTTGGTTGATCTATGGTCAACAGTGTGTATTTGGGAGAACCATACCGCATCTGCGCCGAATATGTCAAGCAAGGTATCCGACTCGCGGATGATCGCGCGCCCGCGATGAATCAAGCGCTGGTGCTCATCGGCTGGGCGCAAGGGAAGGGTATGTCGAATTTTGTCTTTGAGCTGCTTGACCGTAGTGCTGGCAGCAAGACTGGGAAATAGCAGGGGTCGAGTCACGCCAACAGACGGTGACAGAACCTTCACGTTTACAGTTTGTTCGTCAACTGCTGGACTCGGGGCGGTGGTAGATTCGTCATCTTCAGGACGAGTCGCAGAAGGCATAGAAGCCATGGTGATCAAGCTAGCAGCATGCCACACCAAGGTAAGCTAAGGGTTAATGAAGTAGTCCGAAGTGTCGGAGTGAAGGAACGGCGACTAAGAACGAAAGATGCGACGGATCGACGTCGAATAAACTATGAGCAAAAACATATAACGGTAATCGACAACATGAAAGCTCGCCTCTATCCTTGACTTGAGGAAAAGCACCGACTTATTGACTGACGTCGGTTTGTGTCGTCTTACTAACACTAAACGGGTCGCATGTCAAGGGAGAAGATCTGGCGGCGAATGAAGCAAAGATCAGTATATGGTGGAATGCGCAGCAGGCCGTGAAGAGTAAATGCTGTAGAAGCTGTGGTAAGAGTCGGGGAAGTATATGTGTATGTTTGCTAGCCCTCAGAAGGCAATGCTTTTGCAGAGAGAAAGGAGCGATGAATGAAAGGTATGGTTCATCAACCCGGATAGTGGTCAGGGTGGCCTTTTGCCTTTTGGGGTGTTGCGATTACCTGAGGCAAGCTCCGGGCACGGTACCTACACCTACCTCAGATAGGCACTAAGGTAAGCTTGCTCAGGTACAGATTTGAGCACGTAACGTTGGCCTGGGGTGCGCTCGAGCAATTGCGGTGTCGGTCGGTACGTACTTCTGTGTTTAGATGGAGTTGCTCTTCGCTGAGTTTGACTCTTTATTGGCCAAGCAGGAGGCACAGTACTCTCATCCAGTCTTACCCACATCCCGCTGTTCCATCATCCAAGCTTCTTCAGGAAGACACTCAAAAAACCACTCTCGGCGGTCGGCGTCTTTTACATCCGAGACCTTCAGCCCAGCCCAGCCCACCAACCAAAGAAGATGTGTGCGACTAACAGGTAACAAGCTTGAGCAAGTCGCAGCCCATCGTCATCGCTGGATTTTGACGTCAACATCCGTCAAAAAAAGGGTCCCAATTCTCTTTCAGAGGTTTCTTCTGCCTCAATTCAACTCTTCGCGTCTGCGACAACCTACAGCTCCAAGTCGGCAGCGTTCAGTCGCTGTCGCTTGTCTCTGCCCGCCATGGCTCCAACCCTTGGTCATGGCTCCTCCCAACTCGGCAGTCACATGCTCCGCAACTCATTCTATACCCACGGTCGTTATGCAAACTGTGGTTCGCCATCTGCTTCGCGACACATGCTCCAAGCCTTGACGAGATCGCGATGCCTATCACGGCCTTCGGCCCCTTCAATTCGAACATTTGCCTCCAATTCGGGCAAGAGACCGAGATTCTCTCAGCGCCTCGGTGAGGCCATGCGCAACACCAAAATCCAATGGTACCAGATCCCTGTCGGTCTAGGTATTGGATTCCTCGGTCTCGTCCAGTTTTATAAGGTCTCTTCTCGCGAGAAGGAGAGACTTGAGATCGAAGATGGACAGGAGGGTAATAAGAAGCCTAAAAGGCGTGCCAGAATTCGTCCTGATGGTCCCTGGTACGTCGAATATTTCTGCCCCTATACCTCGGTCAATGCTAACTTGAGTTCAGGCAAGTCCAGGTCATGTCAACTCTGCCCCTAAAGGCCATCTCTAGACTCTGGGGTCGATTTAATGAGTTAACTATTCCTTACTACCTCCGAGTTCCTGGTTTCAAGCTGTATTCTTGGATCTTTGGTGTAAAGTTTGTCGCCTCAACCAATATTGTGTCAAACTCATGCTAACGAGCTCAGTCTTGACGAAGTCGCCGAACCCGATCTCCATGTTTATCCTAACCTCGCATCCTTCTTTTATCGTACTCTCAAACCCGGTGCTCGACCCCTCGACCAAGATCCTCATACTCTCGTCTGCCCCTCCGATGGCAAAGTCCTGCAATTCGGCCAGATCCAAGGCGGTGACATCGAGCAAGTCAAGGGTATGACCTATAGCATTGATGCTCTCCTTGGAAAGAACACACCTCCCGCAAGCATTTCAGGCACTTCTACGCCTGCTACTAGCCAAGCTTCTACTGAAATGTCGGACGAGGAAGCTCTTGTCAAGCAGGATGAAGAATTTGCTCAGGTCAACGGCATCTCGTACACCCTTCCCGATCTCCTCTCTGGTACTGGAAAACGTGGTCCTTCAGTAAAGGACGAGTCCATGCCCGCATCTCCTGGTACAGTTTCCGAAGTTAGTGCCGAACTCGCTCTGGGTGAACGACCTTGGTACGATGTTGTATCGCCGGATAAGGCTACAGCCCTCTACTATGCAGTTATCTACTTGGCTCCGGGCGACTATCACCGTTTCCACTCTCCTACCAACTGGGTCGTTGACCGCCGCCGTCATTTTGCTGGAGAACTTTACAGCGTGTCTCCATATTTGCAGAGAACTTTGCCCGGTCTTTTTACCCTCAACGAGCGCGTGGTGCTTCTGGGTCGCTGGCGCTGGGGTTTCTTTAGCTACGTTCCAGTTGGCGCAACCAACGTTGGCTCTATTGTAGTCAACTTTGATAAGGAACTGCGGACCAACAGCCTGTTGACCGATACTGCAGCGGATCGAGCTGCAGAGGAGGCGGCCAGCAGGGGTGAGGTATATCAAGGATTTGCTGAAGCAACATACGAGGCTGCTAGCCCCATTCTGAGAGGCCATGCACTTCGACGCGGTGAAGAGATGGGTGGCTTCCAGCTGGGCAGCACTATCGTACTCGTGTTTGAGGCACCTGCAAACAAAGTGGGTGAGAACAACCAGCACACCGGTTGGGTCTGGGCTGTGGAGAAGGGACAAAAGGTAAAGATGGGACAGGCTTTAGGAAGAGTTATTGAGTAAAGTAATACCTTGTGTATAAAGAACAAAATACGAGTTGAGCGTTTGGATGTTTGCATATAATGTTATACCACTCAATATATTGCATCGGCTCATGGAGCGTTTCTATTTATTCAACTTGCGGCAATTTAGTGGTTCTCTTCGAACACATAGCGTACCCAGTTCTGCTTTTGAGGAGTTAACAGTAACACCATAGGCTCATCAATAACAAAGAACAATTTTGAGATCAATAACAATAGTTTTGTTGGTCCATTAAGGACATGACGAGCTTCTATGCTCTATGCTCTAAATGCTATTCGCTAAAAATGCAGGTTCCCATCCTCTATCTTGCAAGCTTTCATATAAGACGTTTAAGCGCCAAAGACCTTGACACGCTCCTCGAGAGGAGCATACTCCTTGGGGCCAGCCTCACCCTCCTTGGCACCAAAGACGAGCTGGGCGTTGAGGACCCAAGTGGAGGGAATCTTCCAGGTCTCAGCAACCTTCTCATCGATCAGAGGGTTGTAGTGCTGGAGGTTAGCACCGAGACCCTCGGCCTCGAGAGCGGTCCAGAGAAGGTACTGCTGGATAGCAGCGGACTGAACAGCCCAGGGCTCGAAACGATCGGCGTAGACGGCGAACTTGCCCTTGAAAGTCTCGACGGTGGTGTTGTCGACGTAGAAGAGGACAGTTCCGGCGGCAGCCTTGAAGCCAGAAATGCGCTGGGCAGTGTTCTCCCAGGTCGCTGCGGGGACGATGGCACGGAGGGCATCGGCAGTGATGTCCCAGAGCTTGTCGTGCTCAGCGCCGTAGAGAACGACGAGACGGTTGGTCTGTGAGTTGAATGATGAGGGAGACTCGAGCGTGGTCTGGTTGACGAGCTCGGTGATGCGCTGGGTAGAGATGGGGAGGTTCTTGGAGAGAGAGTAGATGGAGCGGCGGTTCTTGGCCAGCTCAATGAGGGCGTTGGCAGAGAATTTGGCGGCCATTGTAACTGATGCTTGGGTTTATTTGGTGTTTGTATAAGGTGTAAGTGTAAGTGGTGTAGGTGAGTTAAGTTAAGAGAAGCTGATGATGAGATAGGATGGACAATGGGGGGGAACAAGTCGAATATATAGCAATATCCTCATCTAACAAATCTTTATCATACTACTTAAATACCGGACTACAACTACGTTGCCCCGCCATATTGGACCCCTCCATTGACAACTTTGGTCCCTAATCGCGCAAGAGGGAGAAAAAAAAGACATGAGACCCTGCCAATTCTTTGCAATCTTGACCCTCCACTGACTAATGATGCACCACCGGAATTGCATCAGTCAGGTAAAGTTACAAGCTAATACTATTTCAGTTAGTATACTTAGCCACCCGCTCGCACTTTTTTTCGCTTTCGCGCATAGGATTGCCGAATCATTACTCAGCCCGGATATATGAGCTCAATAAGGATAAGCGTCGGAAGTAACAGACTACCCTGAAGGCATCATGGTATGTTTTTTATAAACTACATTTATAAGATATTGTTAACGAGTTTGGTCTTGCTGATGAGTGGTTTGTGAAAAGGCTCGTGTGCCTAGCTCATTCCCCCAGAATCTGTTTCCCCTAGTCTCAATGAAACCATGAATACGCCATATTCGTGCGGTTGTAGCAATGTCGAGTGGAGATATCATGTTGTTTAACTCAAATGCCGACAACCTACTCACACCGCTACGAACTTTCTTTCACTTGGTGGTCCTTACAGAACCAAAACACTTCGTTTAGAAACAGACAGAAACTCAAAAATGCAGCAGGAGGTCCAAAAATTGGGTTGTGACCCATGCGAGCTCTCGCTGGTTTCTTGGAAAACCCCCGACCTGCTTGAAAAAAAGACTTTTAACCCCCTGCACCATGATTCATGCGTACTGATTCAAAAGGCTACTTGGATTTAGCCCCGGATTTTCTCAATGCTAGCTAGACCGCTGTGATTTACAATACGCGCGCGCGAGATCGAAAAAGCAAGCCGAAACAGAACAGAAATTCCGCTGACATAAACACGGTTGCGAACCCTTGCATCCCATATCTGCTAACAAGCGAGTGCCGAGCCTATCAGACTGGGTCAGTTGCCAGAAAGGGAAATCAGGCGTAATGGTCGGGCAATTTGCCAGGAACAAGTCTGCACATCTAAACATCCATCGCAATAATATGAAGTGATTTGTTCACTAAGGATATAGCCCTGTGGATGAGTTGAACAACCAAGACGGCTTTTCCATTTGCCCGAGAGTTCATTCTCGTCTGTCTATCCGTTTCCTTAGTTTCTGGTTACTAAAATAAAGATGAAGGGACTCGACAATTAGTCAATCATATTTGACAGGCGATTTAATGTTCAATCACTTGAATTTGTAAATTTCATATATCGAAAAGGGCAAAAAAAGCTCTTTAATAATGGCTATCCAGGCCAGACTGCCACCAAGGGTATTTTCCGTGAAGAAAATAGTCAATATATAATCCGCAAGAGCAGATAGCCACCCAAACCCGTAAACCTATAACGCCGTTACTATGCCCAATGCTCCTCGTCTCGAATCAGAAAATGCCATATGCTATCCTTCTCGCTTGTGCAGCAGCCTTCTAAACTGTGTCGGCTCGCATTCTTCAGTTTTGTTCCAATGCTCTTCCACCCTCCGTTTCCCCTTTCGTATTCCCTTTGTATGAAACAAACACACCCAAGCCTTTTCGTTGTTCCATTTGTTTCACCAAAGTGAATGAGCCACGGTCATTTACCATGTCTCGGAGATGTACTTGCCCTCCTCCTTCTTAAGCTTCCAGAAGTTACGGGCCTCCTCACGCTCGAGGTTGCCCTTTTCCATGGCGACGTCGCAAAGTGCGTCCTCAACACCCTCGCCCATACCCTTGCTGCTTCCGCACACAAAGATACGGCCATCCAAAGAGTTGATGATGTACCAGACCAGGTCAGACTGGTTGATAACCTCTTCTTGAACGTACTTGCCAGTACCGACTCGGCTCTGAACGACACGCTTCACCTCCTCCTCATGGACACCCCACTCGCCACTGTAGATCTCATCTACCAATGAATCCCGAATGCCCTGAAGGACCCAAACCTTGTTGGCGCAGTTAGCCTGCTTGAGACGGCGCTGGACAAAGCCACGGAAAGGAGCAATACCAACACCAGCACCGATCAGAAGCATAGGACCATCGGAGTTGAATTGCTTGGCCAGAGGGTTGGCCATCAAACCCTTGAACATTGGGATGAATATTTGAGGAGAACGTTCACCAGCAGCTTGTGCTCTCATGAACTTGTGAGCCTGTCGCTCAAAGAATCCAGATCCAACGCCAGCACGGCAACCACGTCTCCAGTCCATAGAGTCGTGGACTGTGACAGCAATCTCGATCAAGCGGCGCTGGGCATGCTCTCGGAGGGTGTATGATTCGGTAGGATCGTTGGAAAGGGAGTAAAATCGCGGCATGAGCTGAGCTTGGACGGAGAGAAGTTGGTCCATAGGAGGGTGAGAGCTAGGGAACGCGTTAAGGATTTGAGAGAGGGTGGTGTGGGGACCACCACGGAAGTCGGAGAAGATGCTGGCGCCCTCATTAGAGCAGAGATACTCAAGGATCTTCTTTTCGTTGGGCGCAGTAGCATGCTCGGCAATGACACGCAGAAGCTCCTTAGTAGGGGCATAAGACTGAATATCTGTGGTCCATGTAAGGAGCTCACGGCGTGTAGTGATGAGTTCGCGGGCCTTGTCATCACCCCAAACTGTAGGCCAACGACCCTTGGTCGTCTTCATGAGAACAGGCTTGTCGCGCTGGAAGCGTGGAATCATGAGAGCATCGAGAATCTCGTCCACTGAAATCTCGTCATTGGGGGCCATAACACCAATGGCGCCACCAACCTTGAAGTCAAAAACTTCCTCAGCAGGGTAGTCGGTGATATCGAGATCAAAGTGGAACGTTCGCTTCTCGGCACCGGGCTTGGTGAGCTCACGAGTGTTGTGGATCTTGGCCGGGTACACGTTGTGGGGAGGATGAGGCTGGACGAATCGGGGAGGCTGAATGGATGTGTCAACACCTTCATATCCAGGACCGGGGACCAGATAGTTGTTCTTAGGGGAAGAGGTTGTAGGGGAAGACTCGGAATCGGATTCGAGCGAGATAGCAGAGTCGGAAGGAGAAGAAGTCGGCCGAGGAATGGAGGTGAAAAAGACAGTTTGCTCGGGCATAGGGATGATGCCAGTCAGATTGGCGGGAATCTTCTCAAGTCGAAGTCCGAGTGACTTGAAAGCATCATTATCGGGCAGAGGAACCTCCTCGTACTCAACGTTGTTTCTGTCACTCATGCAGCAAGCACCACCGCAGCATCGACCCATGTACTCAGCTGGTGTCTCACCAGTGATTCGCTGAATGTCTCGGGCATTCTGGGCGATCAGGCGTGTAGATGCGCGACGACGGCGCTCGAGAGGGATGACAGGCTCATCTTCTTGAGAGTCGGAATCGTCTGAGTAGGTCAATGAGGGTGCAATTGAAGGAGCGCCCTCGGCCATGATCAGTTCTTGTTGAGGTTGAGCGGCGGGGTTGACGATGCCGCCAATTCGGATAGCAGGAGTAGTCATGATGGGCCAAATATGTGTATGAGCCACCCGCCGGAAGTTATTGTTGAGCTGCCGAAGTGTCGGGTGTAGGTGTTGTTGGAAAGCTCTTCGCAACGAGTAAATTTTGACGGTTTTGGTGGTGATATAGCGTGGTTCGGTTTAGTCGAGTAGTAAGTTCAAAAGGCGACGTCAGGATCCAAAGAGCATGACGATGCAGCAACAGACAGGGATTGCGAGTGCTGTCGTCGAAAAGGTAGGAATATGATTTTGTAGGATTCGTAAAGTTTAGGACTTGCAGATGCAATTGACTGATAAGATACTGCAGTGTAGAAACTCTGTTGTCTTGAGTTGTGAGGAGAGAAGAAGCTTGGGAAAGCTGGAGGGGGCAAAAGACTCAAATACAGGTAAGTAGCCGGCCGAGAGCGGGCGGGAGGTTTTTTAAAAATCCAATCCATTGCCTCTCTCTTTGCTCTGCTGTTGCCATTGCCATGGATAGCGCCCCGATGCGGGTAGGCGGGTTGGGGGAATCTCCACCGTGGGGCTGGTTATTAGGTGCTTTGCATTGGCACTGTCCTGTCCTGTCCTTTCCGGGCTGTTCAGCATGTGTCGAGGGGGGTGTGTCACTAGCTACTTGTCAGTTTTTTGGTGGACTGTCTTATCAGTTTTTTGTTTTAACTCTATAATAATACCTAAACAAATGGACACAAAACTTTTAATCATACATGTAAACTATTATCGAGTATTAGAAGAAAGTCTGTGTATTAGTCTGGTCATTTCACAAGATGCTCATCTCAGTCAGGTACGGATACACGCGATGATTAGATACCTAGCGTCGCAATCCCGTCACCCGGTTATTCTCCTTTCCCCAGGCTGAGAGTCAGGTCAAGGTCCAGGTCCAGCCCCAGGATAAAAAGAACCCGAACTCGAGAAAGTCCCTGTCCGGTCTAAAGCGATTCTAGCCCGCCTAAGCTGGTGTGGATTTGGCGCACAATACAGAGTACAATTCCCCAACAGCACAACAGATCATGTCTGGATGCTCAAGCATAAGGATTGGTGAATGCGTGGTAATTGCTTAGATATCCATGATGATCAGATAGGGGGCTTGAGAGTTCACACAGGGTTATTGACTAAACTCAAACTCCGAAACAGGAGGGTAAAATGAACTGTGATCATGTCGCAATTTCGTTATCAATCAATGCTTAATCAATCACCTTAATCAATCAGTCAGTGCTTTGTCTCAGCTGCTGTAATCAATCCGTACTGTGCAAGACACGTGGGTCAAGACCAAGAAATTGTGCCTCTGAGCTTTAGGGTGTAAAAATAAATAACCTAAGAGCCTGGTTTAAAAGTGCACCGAACTGAGTTGTTGATTTCGTCCCTTTATGCTCATTCAAACCTTTTCTCGATTGCACAGGTAGATTATCACTCGGGCTACCCTTCCACAAACTCAAAAGATATGCACACTCCAGCTCGTCAGTTATGCAACTTGTGTTATCCTTTATCGATAGGCGGCGAAGGGTTTCCTTCTGTTTCTCTTCCATGACGGGCTATGATCTAATGTTTGCCGATCCAGTGACCGGTTTGTGCAACGCTATCCGGCTTGCATAAAACTCTTCTAATTGGCTTATCGGCTCTGAGCCCCTCTTATCAATCAACCACTCAATGATTGATTCTTTGTCCTGACACATCATGACCACTGAAACAAATCGCAGAATTAGTGCAAGTCCTTTACAGTGTCATCCAGTTCACGGTCCAACATCCAAGTCAATTATTGACCAGCGCGAGAATACAATATGCTGTAGTAGTTAATTAGCAGGACGAACATTCTATAATCAGAGCATTCGACCAATAAAACCAGCAGCTAGAAAAACTAGAAAACTCAAGATGGGTTCTAGGGTAAGGACAGTTGCATAACTCCAAGACTAAACCGGTCTCCCCGATACCACCATCTCTCACAGTGAGAGATCTGCATATCCTTGGATCCTCAAATCCTTATTTTTTTTTGTCTTTGGGATTATTGACAGGCTAAACACGCACCTAATTTCAACATGATCAGATCAATACAGTGCTGTAAATTACTATCCAAGGGGCTGAAAGACATGCACATGCGCATCATACGAGCTGTGTCTTATTCGGATCTTTTCGGTTCATCAATCGTACTGTATGCCAGTAGACAGTTCAGTGCAGCCCTTGAAGCGGGTGGTCAGAGTCCGATATTCATTAAAAGTCATGAGGCTCTGTCCCAGTCATGTTAAGCTCTGGCCAGAAAAAAACAAGGGTTTAGGACCTGGAACCAACCAGTCACGGCAGGTGTTCATCTATGGAACCCAGTCAACGAGACAACGGTTCCCAGCTTCGGGTCAGGCCACCACAGACATTATCACCACTAAAAGTGCCGTCTATTTCCGTGATTGTGGCATGTCAGTTCCCCAACAATTACAATACAACTAAAACCAAATATAGGTACGATTACGCCTGGTTATTGAGAGAATTCGGAATCAGGTCATACTGCGTAGTATCAGATATACCGGAATAGAGGAACAGGATGAACATTCTCTTACCCGTTTATCGGGATCCGGTCCACAATTGACCCTCCAACGTTGTGTTGTAGTATGTAAGCGGATATCGTCTCATCCGACGTCCGAACCGAGCGTTTCCGTGGGGCATCCCGAGGAAAAGGAAAGGAAATCAATCGCCGTCTAAGAAACCGACGTCGGCGCCCGCAGACGAAATGAAAGCGCTATCTCCTTCCGCATCGTACAGGACAGTGTAATCTTGAACTGTTCTAACTGTTATGGGATTATCTATCTAGTACTGAGATCGCAGTGTCTCCCCTCATTCTCCCCGCATTCTTTGTTCAGATTCGTTTGATGGATGTCCGAACCGATGCTTGTATGTAGATGCACTCCAAGTGGCAAGTACAGTTCTACAAGAAGCGTTGATTTGCGAAAGAAAGGCAACCAGAATGACATGACATGGGACGGTGTGCGTCTCTGAGGAGTCACATGCCTACCTCCTTCCACCCTCTCGCCCAAAAAAAAACATACTGCACTGTCCTGCCTTGTCTCTGTTTCCTTCTTCTAGCTCCGAATCTAGCTTGGACAACAAACTTGGATACCCTGGCTCCAAACGCTCTTTCCTTTTGTCTCCTTGTCTCAAGGTACAGCCCCACCAATCGGATCACACCAACAAGCCAACCAAAAAAGTTATCAGATGGAATTGTCCTTTATCAATCCAATCTAATCTTGGACATCTCCCTTTACACGGTGAGATTAGATGCATCGCATTAATTGCGATGTACAAGCTCACCGATCTCGGAACTATTTGAAAGTAAAAACTTTTTTGTTCTTTCTCAAACTGTCCAAATACCCACAGTCTATCCTGTTGGGCTGCTTGGTTGTGTTGGCGCTTCTAAGCTCCTACATATGTATGCTTCTCAGCCAATGCAGCTCACTCATCAATATATGGATACCTATCCATTACGGCATTTGCATGTATGTACAGCACACAAGCGCAGAAGTCAGGTAAATTGACATTACCCCTGTTGAATGGGCTGGCCCGTGTCAAGTCTCCTTTACTTCTTTGTCCCCAACGAGAAAGTATCAATGTCGCCAGGGGATCCCTTTCACCGACAGAATCTGTCATTAAGTCGCCCGCGGAAGCTTTTGTTGGAGCAGGGATAGTGGAAACGAACTTGATTTTCTAAACAATTTTGTTCATTCCAAAGTGACTTGTCCCACTGAAACGACGGCGCCGCCCTCAGCTCTGGCGCAGGCTAATGGGTCGGACTGTCAGTCACGATCAGATAAGATGGGAAATATATACTTTTGTCTTGTGTGGGGTCTATCAAATACCGGCTCTTTGACTACCTACTAGTACTCAGATGGTCAAGCAGGGATGTCTCTTTTCGTACCCCATAGTATGAAAGCTGACTGACTCCCTGATTGCCCTTCTCAGACTATTCCCTCATGCATCCCTGACTAACAACAAATTTGATGAGCTGCGTTCCTTGAAATACCATGGTCTTGACCAACATTGCTATTCCGTGACTCCGTGTCAATGCCGAGGTAGACGCCCTTCTACCAGACCTGAAAATCCATCTGATGGACCCGAGCCTGCCCGTCATCACTCCCATGCCGCTCCAACTTCCGCCGCTGTTCCTGTCGCTCTGCCGCTGACACTTTGGTTGCCAAGCTTTGCTGTTCCTCGTCCTCGCGGGCATCTAAGTATGCCATATTGATGCAGATTGATCCCGTTGTCACCCCGTTGCAACGCAGAGTCTGCCATGCTTCGAGTTTTGGAAGTCGTCCCCGCGTGACCAGCTCACAGAGGTCAATGTGCACCTCGCCAATGAGTTCTAGCATTTGAGCCCCCCATACAGAAACTCTCAAGTGGTAACACATTGGTGAATTTTGTACTCGGAACCTGAAATCCTCGTTCCTATATCCATTTTAGCTTCACTGTACTATTGGCTCGTCACGAGGAGAACGGTTTTATGGTACAGATCCAGTTGAGCATGCACTCGGTGATCTGTTTCTAGGGTTATTCCACTCACCACATTGGTTTCGGTGTTGCTTTCTCAGTGGGTCGACTCTGCTGAACATCGTATCCATACCAGAGCACGCAGGTATGGCCGATTCTGTCGCCATTCAAGTCTGCTTCGCCAATCGAGACAACTAAGCGATTGGATCCCCGGTTGTTTGAGCCTGGTCTTTGTTTAAGACTGGGACGCGTGTTGGTTGGCACCGAAGTCAACCGTTCTGAGCCTAAGAGCTCAACTGACGATGGCTTACTTCGCCTTTTGCCCATGCGTACCTGGCCAGCAATGGAGCTCACGGCTCCATCTACTGGTAAACGGTTCTGTCTCAATGCTACTAAGCTCCCAGGTCGCGATAGACACGAGTCATATCCGGAGTCAAGACTGCCGAGTCCTGGCACGGACCTCAGCGGAGAAGTGCTTTCAAACGGGTCACCAGTTTTGTTTCCTGTCGTATGCCTAGTGATAGGAATTGGCGTCGCTGCCCCATCCTTTACCATGTCTCTGGACAAGAGGTTGCGAGTTCTGACGTATCCGACAAACTGAGTTGCCGGATGCTCCGGTAGCAGATCCCATAAGACGACCGGCACGGACAAGACCAGAAGGGTTGAATAGCCGCGGTAGGCAGCCTCGACGCTTACATGCGTTGCCAAGAGAGGGAACTGCTTCAACCATCGTGCACAACTCGCGGCATCAAAGACTTGGTCCTCTTCCAACGCAACCGTCAAGAGCACATGCGGTGCTACTCGTTGTCCTTTGGTGTCTGTAGCCAATAGAGCTTGGATACGGTCCTCAGTCGAGAAGCAGTTATCAGACTGCATCCTCTCTGTAAAACCCCTAAGGCTTGGATCAGGGATTGCTCGAGATGACGATACCGATCCAGACTCTTCTTCTCGAGGCATCCTGCCCAGTGTGATAGAGGAAGCAAGTGCGTTGGATGTTGAGACAATGTAAGTGGGCGTTCTTCTTGACTCGACCAATACGCCTTGCGAGGAGCGATCAGGAGGTGCGTGCTTGAGCCGAGTCAAGATCTCGCTATGCAGCATGGCGGCAGAGAAGGGGAGTTGTGAAGCCCATTCTTTCAATACCTCGATCAAGGTGTGAGTGAAGGACTGCGCGCCTGGGAGAGATGTCCACGCCTCGAAGCCGCAAGCTGCAATTGTCTCCATCATGTAAGTCGTTCGCTCGGTCAAAGGGGCGGCACTTGCAGCGGCGCAGCAGTCGAGAAGAAGAAGGACGTCGCATTTAGCAGTTTCGAATAGTGTTTGTATCGCAGACCATTCTACCGTAGCGTAGCTCTTGTCGCCCTTGCTGTCGTGGAATATCATCAGTCATGGCTGACAAGATAGAGTGATAGAAGGATGGAACCTACCAAGACCAAGTAGACTGCCGTGATTTGTTGATACTTCCATGCCCGCCGTAGTAGACGATGAGAAGGGTATCCTCGTCTTCGTGATCTTCAACGAAGCTCAATACTTTTTGGTTGAGCTTGCGGTGGGAGTTGGAGGTGGGAATGAGAAACTTTTCAGTTGAGAACCCGTATAACTCAAAGACCGCTTTCAGTTCGTCAAGCTCATCTTCGACTTGGAGTTCGTCTTCCTCCCACTGAATCAGTAGGGCTTGAACATCACTGTAGCGAGAGTAATCTGAGTTGGGAAACGCTCTCTTCGCGGACTAAGATGTGTGAGTGGTAGACCAACGCATCACGACTGAAATCACATACTGTCTGGAGATCTTGGATGAAGCGTTCAAAGTTTTCCATGTGGTGATGCGACTTTGCCGTGTCATGAGTTGAAAGCGGTGGTAGGCACACGCTGGAAGTGAGAGACAACGAAGTATGAGTTGAAGTATCCGACGCCTGCTTCTCAGAATAAGAAACTGAGGTGTGATGATGTCGTATTGGTACCTACCACGAATGGACTTGATGAACTGCCACTTGTCGAGCTTTGAAAGCCATCGAACTTGGCCCCAAGTCCGTTGAATTCTGCCATGTTGAAGGACTTGAGAGTTGAAGTGCCAAGATAAAATTCTACTGAAAGTCACAAATTCGTAAAGGAGGATGATGTTAACTACGAATCTACAGGCCAAGCAACAGACAACATGATCGATGGCTGGTATATAATATAAACCAACAACAACACTCTACAGATGTGCAGGTAAATCATACCAAACTTGTCACTGTTCCCCCTTGCGAACAGTGAAAATTTTTCCACTTTGCAGTTGGCTTCCTCAGCAAATTGAATGTCATGTTAGCATCCAATATTGGCTCAACATAGCCCGACTGATTCTGCGGTCCATGAAGGTGGCTGCGGTTGCCTCGTCTGAGCCGCCCTGATTGCTGTGCTGGCAAGGCATACACGCAGTATATATGATGATGAAAACTCGGATGAGCCAACGAGAGTAGGAAAAATCGTCTATCAAAGCAAGGTTTTTAGATCGTGATGTGAAAAACTTTTCAACGACGGGCGTCTGAGGGTCAGCATTGGTTTGCAATGATTGGTGCTTGAGGATTGCCTCATACTGGGAATTGCACATGAGAACAGGAACTACGTGGGGGGGAAATGCAACGGAAGGACAAGAAGAGAGGAGGAGGAGGAGCAGCGGAGCGGATCGAGGAACGGGGAACGGTTAATGTTGGATTGCGCGGGCGAACCATTGCATTTTCTGGGGTGCAGATTCTGCAACATGTACTCGGCTGGATTGGGCAATTTCAGACTTTGTGAAGCTCGAGTTGGTGTGCAAGTCGTACGACTATTCAATGAGTGTATGTATCTGATCTATCGGTTGTGAGACGCTGACACTTTGTGGAGGCTTGGCGACATGGATCCTGAGAAACTGAGGATTATTGAGTCCGTTGATGCTGAGGCTGGAACAACAAAGATAAGTCTCTAGAGATCTGTGCGATTGTAGTAAGTAGCATCGGGCGAGACAGAAAGATTAAAGTCGAGTTTCATGGTTCCGTGAGACTCCCACATCCCGTCCGAGCAAACCCTCAAAAGAAACCGTAACTTGGGGGAACGGTATCAACAACCATGTCCGACAAGCTTCCATCGTTGCACTGACGTCTCAAGAAAAAAGTACCGTAGTCGGCCCTATAAAAGTATGCATATATTTTAAAGATGTCATTTGGAGGAGGGAGATTGCAATGGAGATAAAGCTAGGTTAAGCTGAGGAAACAGTCTTTGAGGTTGATAAGATAAGATGAAATAGGAAGGGAAACAATAGTATTAATCCTGCACCTTGACAGGATATGAAGCTGGAATATGGGGTAACAAGTCTCAAGTTCACCCTGTCCAGCATGTCGGCGACATTGATGTAACACCTGATACACCAAAGTTGTTGCGGCGCGTGTCTGATGTTGAACGGAAATTCGGATTCGGATTCAGATTTAGATGAGAAATTCAGGGATGATTATGAGACGAGGGGGTCACCGATAAATGAATGTGTCCATGTCTATCCTAGACCGACCTACAGTACTGTACTGTACATAGTCTGTATCCATAGGGCAGAACAAAACAGAATAAAGATCATCCGTACCAGGCACGCAAGGGCCCTTTTTTACTGTTACGGATGCTGATGTTTCCGGCTGGTCAGTGGCGCTAGTCAATGGAAGACCCGACATCCGAGAGCTTGGGCCATTCCAGAATTTACTGTTGCAGTTGCAGTTGATCTGTAGTTAGTAGTTAGAGAGAGAGAGGAAGGATTGTCTAGAGTATCAAGACTTGATAATGATAACCCGAGTACAACAAGATAAATACTAGAGTCAAGTACAAATATCTCTATCAAGGCAGTATCACATGGATAGTATCAAGGCCAAGAATTCTTTTCTTTCTTTTTAAATCATGGTTAAAAGCTATCTCTACGGTGATTGCAAGTGCCGATACTATACTTGACTTGACCAGACCAAGCGTCTAGTCTAGTCTACTGTACGTAGTCTTGTTCGGCATTTGCGTTGATAGAACAAATCGATTGGCTAGGCTATGCTACTCATCCTAATCAATTCCAATCACGATGATCTTCATCAACGGAAAAGGCGGGATAGACAATGCAAATCTCACACTTTTCCCTTTGATCATCGATCAACGATGCTTGCTACAAGCGCCTGAGCGTATCCGTACCAAACAAAGACAATTAACAGTAAACGTCCAACCCAATCCTTTCTCGTCCAATACTGGCTTAGAATGGAAGTCTTATGCGCGCTACTCGGACACCAGCCCCAAGCTAACAGCCGGAGATGGCTCTTCCCGAGAAGTTGCTTGCTCTGGGCCTCTGGCAAGGCCAAAGCCCAACCTGTTTCAGACAAACACTGTCCAACAATTTACTAAAGTAGATACTGGATGGATATTGAATCAGTGAATCAAGTGACACAAGAGATTGGATCGTCCCTGTCAATTCAAATTTAGGCAGATTATTCGTAAATACATACAAACATACATACATACATACAATATCAGGCCCCAGTTAGCAGAATAAAATAAAACCAAAAAAGAAAAGAAAACCCTTTACTCTACTCTTTTCCTTTCCTTTCCGTTCGGCTTCCGTCTTGGCCCCCATCTTCAACATCCATCAACCAATTCATGTCAACAACAACAGCAACAACAACGGATACATAATTGCCCACCAATTGTACATCCTCTTCAACTAAATTCGCTTCGGATATTTTTCTACATCTCGCATGTTTAGCACGAGTCTCGCCGAGTCTTTGTTGATCCCTGATCAAGTTTCCATCCCTAGAGCTATTCATTCCCTCTCGTGGTGGAGACGCTCTTCTGATACACTGCTGATACCAAGTCACTTATAACACAAACATATTCCATATTCGCAGTATCCCTATCACCTCATAACTTGAAACCGAAATTCGCGAAAAATAGAGACGCCTCTTTGATATCTATCGAAAAATCGTCTCTTTTATTTCCGTTTCTTTATCCTTTGTCCCAAGCAACCATCACACCAGTTCTTCATATTTCAATATGCAGAACACATCCAGTCTTCCCGCCTCACCTGTTGGTGTCAATATTCAATATCCCCAACTCGTCCTCGAAGGAAAGCGTACCGGCTACTATATCACATTTACTCTATTAATCCTCACACTATGGTTGATATTACCAAAGAAGCAAAGATCTCAAATCGAGGTCCCCTTCTACAAGGCGTCCAAGAAGAACTGGATCTTTGATGCCGAAACATTAATTAAAGATAGCTACACAAAGGTTCGTTGCCCTGCAATTGTGGCTCAAACAATTCATCATATACTTACGTTGTACTAGTTTCGCGATCGTGTATATCAGATCAAGGCTACTGAGGGCGTACAAGTCTTGGTACCTGCAAGCCTAGTGGGTGAACTGAAGGGACTTCCAGAAGATGTCCTCAGTGCAACAGAAGCAGTGGCTGATGTAACTACCACTTACTCTAATACATGCTGGCACAACATGCTAACATTTCAATAGGCTCTGCAAAGCAAGTACACAAAGTTCTCACCAGGCCACAACGGCGAAACACTTTCACTATTGATCCGAACAAAGTTGACTCAAAACCTCACACGAGTTGTGCCCCGTCTCAGAGAAGAGCTGGAGTACATCCTGGCCACCGAGTTCCCTGCTTGCGAGGACTGGACGCCTGTGAAATGGCAACCCTTTAGTCTTCGCGCCATCACCCGCCTGAGTGGCAGAGCTTTCGTCGGCCCTTCCCTCAACCGAGATGAGCAATGGATGGACACTACCATCAACTTTGCTGTTCATGTCTTTACTGCATGTGTCAAGCTCCAGTTCATCCCCGAGTGGGCTCGACCTGTTGGTCAATATTTCGTGTCAGAACTGGGCCAGATTCGCAAGGATATCAAAACCGCCAAGGAACTGCTCAAGCCCATCCTCGAGGAGCGATTGCAAAACATGGAACTCTCCAATGGCGAGGATGCACCTGATGATATGATCCAATGGCTTCTCGATGCTTTACCCCAGGACGAAAAGTCCGACCTCGACACACAGGCCGAGTTGCAGCTCATTATTGCTGCCGCTTCTATCCACACCACAAACAACCTGCTCTGCGAATGCCTTTGTGACCTGGCAGCATACCCAGAAGTTCAAGAGGAACTACGTGAGGAAGCCTATCGTATTCTCGAAGTGGAGAACGGCTGGGAGAAGAAAGAGAGTTTGTCCAAGTTGAAGAAGCTCGACAGCTTTATGAGAGAGGTCCAGCGTCTGAGCGGAAATATCAGTGAGTCTCCTTCTCAGTTCCACTTATCTTGTATCCACAGCCAGTTAACCAGCATGCAGCATCTTTTATCCGCAAGGTCATGAAACCCATCTCTCTCTCTGACGGTACCCAGTTGCCTGCAGGCACAAAGGTCCTCGCCCCTCAAGCCGGCATTGCTCTCGACGAACGCTATTTCCCCGAACCCGAGCGTTTTGATGCCTTCCGCTTCTACAAGCTGCGTCAAGAGTCAAGTGAAGCCAACCACAGATGGCAATTCACTTCTCTCGACGACACATACACCAACTTTGGTGCGGGCAAGCATGCATGCCCTGGACGCTTCTTTGCCAACAATGAGATGAAGCTTGTGC
Source organism: Fusarium transvaalense (assembly GCA_013623685.1). Lineage (NCBI taxonomy): Eukaryota > Fungi > Ascomycota > Sordariomycetes > Hypocreales > Nectriaceae > Fusarium > Fusarium transvaalense. The sequence goes on from JABFFG010000523.1 coordinate 26,068, forward strand.
TGGCGCATCTGCTCATCAACTATGACATCCGCCTCAAGGCGGGTGAGAACAGACCAAAGCCGATGACTGTGGTCATGGCCAAGGCGCCTTCTCCAGATACTGAACTGGAGTTTCGACGAAGGTCACTGGCAGCTTGAACGAGAATGACGAGCGCCAACACTTTGATACCCAGTATATTACCTTTTTTAGTATATAGATCTACACACGCACAGTAGAATGTGTCACAATATGTATAGTAAATGAGACCATGGGCTTAGAAATAGAAGCTACACCCACAAATATTGGCCGCCTCGACAAGTGACCAATACCATGATAGCAGACATTTTAAACGTACGACTTGCATTACTCGAACTGTTCTAATCTAACAAAGACACAACACAGGGACTCCGAGCGTGGCTATCGTGGGGGGGTATCATGAAGTCGTAGGCCAGACAGACGAAAGCCACTAGCCTGGCCTTATAGCATCGTACAGTCCTCTCTGATCCCGTGCCATCTCTCTCCGACTGACCAACAAACAAACAAACCGACGGCGCGTCCAAATGCCTAAAGTGAAGGAAGGTACAGGTGCAGCTGGTGAACTGAACAAAATGGGGCCCGCAGTCTTTCGAAGAAAAAACAACATGGTGATTGATGTCCTTGTTTCTTTTTCAAGTGCCTTTTTTGGGGGATGCGCAGGTCCAAAAAAGGCTTTTTAAGATTCGGACAAACATTTGATATTTACAGATCCAACCCACCCGGAACGCCCCTCGCCGTTGTTGAAGAAAAGCCGTCAACCATTTTTTCCCTGATGCAACAAGCTGAAGACAAATAAGTCTACCGGGAACCGTGAGATACCTGGGAAACCGCATGACACAAAGCAGACCATCTCTTTCAATCTTCAATTCCAAGCGAAATACACAGCAGCATGACGTATTAGGCCATTTAGGACTTGTAGCGCTGGTACTCGCCGGCAACCAGACAATGGTCACGCTCGAAAGGTTCTGTAAACATGTTAGTTGAAGCACTTTGCAGTTGTTGTCAAGGGAAGTAAACATACCCAGGGTAAGCTGGAACTTGGGCTTGATGGACTCAGCTCGCATCTTCTGGACCTCGTTGGCGAAGACCTCAGCGGCGGGAGCGGTACTGTCGATACAGTTGGCCTTGATGGAGATGAGAACACCACCGCCAACCTTGAGGAACCAGTTGGCGTTCATGGCGACGATACGGGCCTGATCGGGCTGGGCAACATCGGCAAAGATGACGTCGACCATGGGGACAATCATGCGGTAACGGGCAGGCTGACGGGCGTCCTCAACAATGGGAACAACGTTGGGGCGCTTGGAAGCCATGGTGATGAGATCACGGCCGGATCGGGAAGAGAACTCGACGGCGTAGACGTAGCCGGTAGGTCCGACAATGTCAGCGACGTGAGAGACGGAAGTACCAGAGGCACCACCAAGGTAGAGGACACGAGAGCCAGGCTTGATGTAGATCTCATCAGCACCACCGGCAATAGCAGCGCAAAGCTTGCTTCGGAAAGGGTTCCACATGCGGTACTCGATCTTGGTAGTGGTGGTGGTTCCGTCGTCGTTCTTGACGACCTCGTCGACAGAGATACGCTTCTCGCCGTAGACAGACTCGCCGGGGGTTGTGTTGCGGGTAGCAAGACCATCTTCCTTACCACCACGGACGACGAAGACACCAGGGTGACGGTGAGGCTCCTGTGAAAGAAAAAAAAGTTAGATCGCAAAACTTCGCAAAGAAAAAAAAAAGTTGGCTGAGGTTCGACATACGACAATGACCTTGGCACCGCCCTTTGCGCCAGCAGCACCACCGCGACCGCCACGAGCACCACCTTTTTATCTCGTTAGTATTGTAATCATGTTGTTTTTGAATAGTGATGCTTACCTCGTCCACCGCGACCACCGCGGCCTCCACGGTCACCGAAACCGCCACGGCCACCACCTTTGCGAAATGTCAGTTTTCAAGTTCAACAAGACCACGACAACAATGCCGCGAAAGCGCAGTTCGTACCTCTTCCACCGCGCGCACCACCACGGCCACCGCCGAAGCCGCCGCGATCACCACCGAAACCACCACGACCGCCTCCGCGGGCGCCGCCACGACCACCACGGGCACCTCCTCGAGGAGTGAAAGGAGCCATCTTATTCGATTAGAGAGGAATTGAGTAAAGTTGAAGAAATTAGAGACGACGATAGATCGTTGTCGAGAAGTATTCCAGGCGCGGAAAGATTATCGAGTAAAGGCGGACGTGGATCAAAGTCCAAACTTGTCTGTTGTATAGCCTTGCCTGGGGGACGCTGGGCGTTTCTGGGAGACTTTGAGAAAGAATTTTTTGAAGCTCTATGAAGCTCAGGCCCACTTAGTTTATGCAAGTTTCTCCGACTCCGAGACGGGTCCGGGGATAAAGCGGCTAGCGTGAAATCGATGCATTGCGCTCACGTGGTGATAGAAGATAAGAGTCAGGTGATACAGCTGATATCACATTGCCATAGCTGAGATGGAAAATCACATCACAACGACCATTAAAACTGCCAAAAGTTGTCAATTACTTTAATTTAATCAATTCTAAGTATTCTCGCGCTTGTCTCGAATTTCTGCGAATTATTTCCGACTTCTGACGTTGATTTTCGACCTTCGCACAAACAGGGCAGTCAAACCCTAAGGCCTCTTTCCCAAAGGAGTGGGGAAAGCGAGTTTGTGGTCCCTCCGACCTGTTAGGGCAAGAGCTTCAGAATTTCTCAATTTCAGCCCGCCAACCCACGTCCCGTCGTCGAAACCGTCACTCACCACCCAAGTCGCCGAGATGGTGAGTAAATACGCCCCCGTCGATCGCCATGATGATAAAGAGGAGGATATGCTGTTGTACGAATTATCGGAAAATCTGCTGGTGCAATTTCCGACGAGAAACGTCAACTTTGGCATGATCGAAATCGATGCGTTGTGGTGATGGGCTCAATTTCGAGGATGTGCCCCGGCTGACTTTGGCTTTTTTCCACTCATACAGGTTCGATACGCTGCCACCGAGATCCAGCCCGCGAAGTCGGCCCGCGCCCGCGGTGCCTACCTCCGAGTGTCCTTCAAGAACACCCGCGAGACCGCCCAGGCCATCAACGGCTGGAAGCTTCAGCGCGCTGTTACCTTCCTCGAGAACGTCAAGGAGCACAAGGAGGCCGTCCCCATGCGACGATACGCCGGCAGCACTGGCCGCACCGCCCAAGGTACGACACTTGCGAGAATCTTCACCCGTTTCAGCGATGGACTGTAGAGAAATCCGGAGGATCGCAGACGAGTGGGAAACGTCATAGGGAACAAAATACTGATGGACTTCATCAATAGGCAAGCAGTTCGGTGTCTCCAAGGCTCGATGGCCCGTCAAGTCCGCCGAGTTCCTCCTCGGTCTCCTCAAGAACGCTGAGGCCAACGCTGATGCCAAGGGTCTCGACACCGGTGCCCTGATTGTCAAGCACATCCAGGTCAACCAGGCCCCCAAGCAGCGACGAAGGACATACCGTGCTCACGGTCGTGTATGTTGTCCAACCCATCCAACTCTAGACTCATCTAACATTTTTTCAGATCAACCCTTACATGTCCAACCCCTGCCACATCGAGCTCATCCTGACCGAGGGTGAGGAGGTTGTCCAGAAGTCCGATGCTGTTGTTGAGCGTGAGCACCTCAGCTCGCGCCAGCGTGGTGCCCGCCTCCGCAAGGCTATCACCTCTGCTTAAGCCAATCAACAACCTTCTTCTCAAATAGACAAAATTTAAGCGCTGGTTGAAAACTGGGTTTACGTCGGGCATCTTCTGTGTTGTAACTGTGTGACTCTTGACAAGGCTCTTGAACAAAGAGACACAACACCAAGATTACAAACAAAACTCGATCAATTGTTCTAGGGTTTTTGCGAGGGTGGTTCGTGGCTTTTCATCTCCTGGTGTATGGCAGGCTACGGTAAGCATGGCATTAAAGGGAAACGTATGCAAAAATTCGCAAGGTTTCTTGACGAAATAAAATCTTTCAAGTCCTCCTAAGTCCTACCTGTGATCCTAGAGACGATGTGACGTAGTTGCCCAACATCAACCAGCCCAATATATCTCTTGGTCTGAGATTTAGTCCAGGATGTTCGACATGGATGTCTGGTACATCACAGGACTGATCAATTTAAGAACCACACCACCCATTGTATATAATAAACTCATTTATACTGCCTGCCAGAGTTATGAAAATTCTATCCTTTTCTTATTTTATCTTTTATACAGTGTCCATAATGAACTAGAATATGCTGAACGGGTTTCACGTCCTCCGCTTAGCAATATGTAACCGCTTCGAGTCAGGTTTATTCCACCTGAAGCTATCGTTATGTGGTTGGATATACCATCCTACCAGTCCTGTTGTGCCAAAATATCATAATTCATACTCATTCCCCAGTTCCAAAGCAAATAGCAAACGCCCTTTTTCGATTCTCACAATAGCCATGTGTGAGCCATTAGCAGTTCAAGCCATGTAACATCCGTTTCATCCTAAAAGAGAGTGTCCATCGCAGCTCCGCCACCTCTGGCTTCTACAGTACTGGCAGCATCAATTGTCCCTGAAAAACGGCCTCTTCCAGGGCTCTCAACGCCATCGGCTATGGCATCAGATATTGTCCGTTGATCATAGATATTTTCCCATCCCATGTCCAGACCAAAAGCATTGGTAAGTTGGAATAGTTCCTGACTTCGCATGAAAGGTGCAATGCGACCAAGTAGCTTATCACGGCATTTCTGCATCAGAGGTCCCAGATTCGAGCTGTGAGGGTTCCCATTACCAGCGAGGCCTTGGGTACCAAAGGGCAGAATACTTCTAGTATTTATTGCTGCTACATCAATCGACACGTAACCACATGATTTGAATGAAAGACACTTGAGAGTGTACTTCTTCTCATCAGAACGTAGGCGATGTGACGATGGTATGTGCTGCCCCAAAGGATCTGGCTGGTTGTTCATCAGTTGGTCAGCGGAATCGGAAACCTCATCTCTGGCGGCCAAGATATCCTGAATCTTGATACTAGGAGAAAAGTGTTCGATGATACCTGCCCACGAAAGCATTTCAGGCTGCTGTAGGATTTCCGATGGTGTGGCCAACGGGTCTGGCACTGGGTTATTAGGTAACGCCTGGTGCTGAAACATCTGAGCCATCTGAGCGATTGGCGGCGGTGGAAGAGGAGGGCCTGCCGCAGCTGGCGCAGGATGAGGCTGCAGCTGGGTTCCTGGTGGGAGAGCGATGAGGCCTAGTAGATGGGCAGTGTTCACATTGTTGAAATGTCCCTGAAGAGGAGCTTGTGGAGTGAGAGTTGGTGGGCCAGAAAGTGACACAGATTCCAGGTCAAGTTTCTCGAGTGCGCAAAGAGCCATGTTGCGGATTGCTTGAAGAAAAACGTGCGGCGAAGCCCAACAGTTCTTTAAGGATAAATGCTTTATAAAGGGCAGGATAAGTATATCCCTTTTGTGAGTCCGGGGGCTATCGACCTGCGTCATGAGCTGAGGATCCTCAAAGAAAGGAGCTGGAAGAACGTAATGATTTCGCTGGAAAGTCGAGGGTGCAAATTCACCACCACAAATCCATTCGAAGTGAAGGCTCTCAATGTTGGCCTGGGCACCAATGTAGCTATTAAGTAGTTGGAACACCTTCCCAACAGCGTCGACCGGAGATACTGGAGCATCTTCAACACATCCTGGGGCGGGTTTAGAAACTCGTCGCCAGTCGGCGATAACACCCAGTGAGACATTATTGAGAGACGGTAGATTTTGCCAAAGATCGTGGCGATTGAAGATATACACATGGCTACTGGGGATTTTGGCAATGGTGAGCGTTGTCAAATTCGCAAAACTGCCATCTCGGGCGTTGTCGATCAGACCAATCACATAGGACTGGATCATAGCCCGATGAGCCCACTCAAGCTCCAGAAGCATCTCCTTTTGCGCTCTTGTAAGACTTGAAGGGATGAGCGCGTAACCTGCTACATCTGCAACGACAGGTTCGAAGTCGGCGCGATGATTGTTCAACGATAGTGGCGGTCGAGATTCCGTGTCGTTCAGTAGGGAAGCCCTTTCGTCAAAGTCGATGGTAGTGAGATCAGTGCCTTCTGTGTCGAGTATCATGCGCACAGCATCGTTAATCTGGTCGCCTAGATATCCAGCATCAGATGCCATCTTTTGTAGCACAGTCCGTTTAAAGCTGATGGGGTTCTCAAAGACAGGTTTCTTGGCATCCTTGATCATTTCATGAAAATCCGACAAGCTGACGATGGTCGGCTTCCTGTGTTGAGGTTCAGAGCCGGCAACACGCCAATTTTGTGTTGCGAAAACGGGATGAAGAGTGGCAGCGTTGCGTGCTATATGGTCCGGCCCCAACAGGAATCCAAGTCCAGCGTCACAGCAGATCCCGAGATTTGTGACCTTGACCAAGCATTTGAGGGCCTCCTTCATAGCATCGGTTTCGTCAGCAGTCTGTTCAAGGCCTTCAAGGTCGGTATATCGGTGATATGTGCCATGCGGCCAGCGGTATATCCCCCAGAAAGATGGTACAGCTTCCTGTGAAGGTTTGATTGGGGGGTATGAGAGTGTGTCTTCATCGAGCTCCAATGACAGCGCAAAACGCCGGATGTGCGGGCCAAAAGACTGGAAGATGCGCATTCCATTGGAAAGGAGGGCAGACGATGTACGTTTGAGGGCGCCGTTCTCATCACGATCCAGTTTGCTATAAAGTTCGGACTTGAAGGGGACTACCACGTTCCGAAAATACTGCGCAGAGACCTTGGCCTCAAATTCTTTACAAACAAGTCGCAGACATCTGACTTCGAGGCGTGTAAGGTGCGAAATTATGATTTCGAAGATCTCAACTGGCACTTGGTTTGCAGGCCAATGGACAGATGCGTTTTGGGAACTCCAGTCGCGGGAATCTGATCGATCGGTAATTGCGGACATCTCATCGTCACAAGATGGAGGAGCAGTGCTTGGTCTCTTTTGATCCGATGCCGGATCAGCCATATCGTTATCAATTGCGCTGGAAGTCATCTTTGAGCAGTCCAGTCCGACAATAGGACCCGGTATCGTGCTCGGAAAACAATCTTGATTAAGGTAACAGCGAATGCGTGATGCTGGTTGTAAACATTCGGTCGGAAGGAATTTAGAGATATCGTTACTTGACTGGCGGGGGGTGGCGGGGATACGAATGCGACAAAGTAAAGCTTGTTTATTATATTGGGCGTAATATGACGAAACTGCGTTCGTAGAAGGCGAAGCTTGTATGAGAAAGAGCGAAGCGGCTGTGCAATCGACTGCGGTGAATGATGGTTTTGTAGGATGCGGACCGAACTGGAGAATATAATGAATGGGCTACAGCTCAATGCTGCAGAAGCAGCTGAACAAACGGGTTGAATCGGATTGGTGCGGTCAGTGGCGAAGGCCTGGGAGGAACTGGGAATCCCAGAGAAGCAGGCCCTTGTCTCCCGGGACTTGGTAGGCAGATGAGCTGTAGATCTACCTTATGCCATGTTCCACTGGGTAACGGCCATAGGTTAACTTAATTGTCTGATTGCGGCTCCGAAGGGAGAAAAGAATGGGTTGAAGATGGGGATGGTATGTTTAAGCTCAGGCACTCAAGGCGTGGGGAAAATAGTACTAGTACTACTAACCTTGGTGGGTGTTGGTATTGGTATTGGTGCTGATGAATTGGATGGATGATTGATTGCCGCCGGTCAGGTTCCGTGCTGCAGATGGAAGAGGTGGTACCTGCCTCATAGTTAGGGGGGCAACTGAAAATAATGTACCGATCATCACTCCACACCGGCACCTACCCTGATTCACAGAGCAAAGGTCAGTGCCCAAGAGTAGGTACTGACGTTAAATGGATATCAAAGGGTTAGTGGAGTTTTGTAAGTTTGACATTAGATAGATTCTGTTTCTTTCCAAGACAATATTTTCTTCTTTATTTATTCTTAAACGACTTGTTTGATCATTAGCAATCATGTGGTGGGGAACATCTGAATCTATCATCATAATATGTTGTGTGGCGTTGAGTCCTCCTATGGATTGAGGCTTCAGTATTCCAGGGACCAGCCCCACGAGCACCCCCATGGGGAGATCGCCGTCGCATTAAGGTGAGTAAGTTAGTGGTAGCTACAATACTACCTATAGTGACTGAAAACTGACATGTAATCTTGGAATGCAGAATACTCAACATTATGACAAGGTGACTAACAATGTTTCGCCTTGTATGATATCAGTGCCAGGTTTACTACCCCAGGGTCATAGTGACTGTACATGCTGAAGTCACGGAGAAGGCCGGAGGTTGATGGCTCAACATGGACGGAGATGCTGAAGGGTGACACCACCTACCATTGTGACACGGCATCTAGATATCTTCGTTCCTTTGTTTCCATTTCTTCACATGCATCGTTCGCTGGTATGGAGGCTCGGACAGAACAAGCTCAAGTCACAAGTTGAATTACTGACCTCCGCAACGCTACCATCAGGGGATATTACCATAACAAAAACAAGACTATCTACATGTATAAGAAAAAAAAAATACTTTCATGCATAAACCAATACCGATCCTAAAGTTCCCGATAAGCTCAAGCCTCATCGTCTGCAATTTTTCCAGCCCAGAACCAGTATCTAATACCCGTGTTAGTTACTCAACAGTACACCTAATCTGGAGGACAGAGCCACTTACAGTGTTGCATATTCCACCTCGAATTCAGATTTCATGCCCTTGCATGTAGCAGGAGGGCTGCCACCAGCTGTGGTAGTTCGGTACACCTCCTTGATGTCGTGAGTCGCACCCTCGATGGTAAACAGTCTGAGCCAGGGCACAGCAGCCTCGCCAAGCTGACCCTTGGCTGAGAGTGATGGTGCAGGGGCGCTACTGTTCTTAGCACAAGGCGCCTCTCCGATCTCTTGCTCTGGTGTGCGGAGGTCGAAGAAAGGCACACCGTCGGCAGTGAAGTAGTGGTGACCGGACTCAGGCAGAGAGGCAGGGCCCAGCTTATCAGCAGCCTCCAAGGGGAAGTGAACAGCCATGCCGGGGATGCGCTCGAGAAGGTCGGGGTACAAAGCAGCGGCGCAGCTGGCGTTGAAGAGAGTGGCCACAGCGCCAGTAGCAACGGGGGCCGATGAAGGATCCTTGGTGTCGCATGTATAGTTTTGTGTACCACGACCGACAGCAACATGCTTGAGGTAAAGTCCCTTCGAAGGAGGAAGTAGTTGACCATCTGATCATAGGTTAGCATTTGGAAGTATAAGAGCTGGGGAGATGCGACATACCAAGGGCCATCTTGGCTTGTGAAAGATCACAGACGGGAGCCATGTCATATGCCTTGGCAGCCTTGACCTTTTCCGCAACAAGGTTGAAGTAACCGGACAATGATCCTAATGTATCGATGGCAGATCGAGTATCGGTAACAGTAGGCTTAGGGAAGCTAGGTGCTGCAGAAGCAGTAACCGCCAAGACGGATGCGACGAATGTTGATAATTGCATCTTGAAGTTGTGTGTATGTGTAGTTTGTAGTTTGCAGTTTGGTATGATGTCGAGAGTGTAGAGTATATCGATATCGTTCCAGTCGTCAAGACGTTTGTCGTTACGAGAAATATAACCCAAGAAACAAGAGAAGCGTTTATAGATGATCGACCAAAAACGAGACTTGAGATGAAAAACTTGTGACCCTAGGAAATAAGGAAATAAGATATAAGGAAATAAAGGAAAACAAAAAGGAAAAAAGAACGCTCAGCGTCTTTCAGTGTTTAGCAGATGCAAAGAGATCTTTTCCTGCCTCTTTCTTTTCTCTTTTTTTCTCGACACCACTGGACGAACACCATCTCTTATTATACCAACCTTCCCCTCCAGCCAAGGCCCTGTTACACGCGCCCAAGCGTGTGGGCGGTAAATATGAACAAATGACCATGATTGGATCATCTGCCAAGATCTGTATGTAAAAATAAACACCAGCCCTTATTTTCCACGTTCAAGATGCACCTTGGCTCATATGTGATGCGGGAAGCAGATCAGTCAATGAGGTCCAATCATTGGGGTTCCATATGTAGTTGCTGGGGTTATGATTGGCCGGATGATGGCAGTTTAAGCGCCTGTCTCGGGCGCCGGCATATGAAAGCATGGGCGTTTAAAAGATTGGGATGAGGGACATGAGAAGGCCACGATAACGATAATTCCGCTTTTCTATACATTTGCCATGCGATATTACATTACATGCAGGAGTGAGAGATCTGTTTTGTTGTTAAGAACGAACCATGATGAAATGAACTTCAAGGCTGCGTCAAAGTCTTACCTGACATCCATTCATGGCACGGCTTACAAGTTGATCAAGTGTGCCTATTTTCCTTCATGTCAGCACTTTAACATGGATTGATACACCTCAACGCCTTTCCCCTCTCTCTCTCCAATGTACTTGCTGAAAAAAATCGATATCACAAGAACCCTGGCATACATTCTTGGTTACACTCCAACCTCTTCATCAAAACCATCCATCTCCGATACAACCAGGGTCCCTTAATAGATTCCAAGATCTCTCGGCGCCACTCACGAACCAACCTCAGCCCAGCATCAAAATCTTCAAGACCTTGCAAGAAACCAGAAACAAAGTTCCTTGAACAGCGTAAATTGCATACAGGGTACTGATAGATTTGCTATCGATATACGAGACTCTGATTGGACCGCGGACCATGCTTGTCGACGGGCCGCGATAAGCGGCCAGCGGCTGCAGAAAATAGCAACCGGCCCCGCGCAACATCAAACAATCAAAATAACCCCTCTTATTGGGACGGGCTATTTTCGCATCCATTTCCATCATTGACTTGCATGTCTAGCGGGACGAAAGGTCTGTCACATGTTTGGTTTCTTTCTCGCAAGGAGGTTGCTTAGGTGGATCATGTTATGCTCTAACCCGAGTATGGGATATCATCATCCGCAATTACCACCAACATTACACCACCATTCATCTTGGCATCTCGCTTACAGTGATGCAAGATCTCGCTTGCTTCCAAAATACACATAACAAAAGATCCCAGATATCCAATTACTCCACTACCGAGCCATTTCTAATGCAGGCTTCAACTGATAATGATACAATCCCGTCTCTCGCAGACATTCGTTGACTCATTCCTTTTCGAGCTCTTGAGAAAAACACTTCAAACAAGACGGCGCATCGCCCTCTACTTGGCGGGATCTTTAGGCGCCCCATCCATTGGACTGCCAAGTGAGCCCCCGGCCACTCCAGCTGCTGCTGCCGCTGCGGACTCGAGATGGGTTACCCGCTGGACATCCGACGAACTCATCCAGTACAACGACATGAACACCAGTAGATGAAGTGCCACGCAGTATGCTGCGAACAAGTTTCGACTGGTCCTCGAAGCAAGTACTGTGCGAGTTAGCGAATAGACTGCCCGTTCTGGTAGACTCATCCGCTTATAGGCTCGAGCAGATTCCCGCCCGCGGAAAGCTGCGAATGGAGATATATTGGACTCATATGCCTGGCGGTATCGATCCATGGCGATCCCAGGGTTTCCTGTTTCACCAATCGACACCGTCGACGGGTTAGGGTTTGCGCCATACGCGGACGATGTCGCCGCGCCGCCCCCTCGATTGTATGTTGAGACGTATCTCGTCTTTTCATAAAGGTTCAGGTTGTCCTTCTGCAGTGCCGCGACCTCCTGGCGCAGCTGTGACACTGTCCGATGGGTGTTGGACAACTCCTCTTCCAATTCTGCGTTCTTCTTCTTGTAGCGGTCGCGCTGAGCCGTGACCATTGGCAGCATACCCGAACCACCTCCGTAGACTCGCTCACCAGGCTCGCCCCCTCCCATACGAGGATCCATACCACTGATGATTGATGATGTCGGCGAAATTCTGCCACTCTTGCGTCCCACTGCCCGAGTGACATAAGTTCCAGCAACAGAGGCTCCGGATGGGAAGGCATTGGCCCCCTCTTCTTGGATTGTCTCCAAATCGCTCTCTAACTTTTGGTTGAGCTTTTGGGATCGCTCTAATTCTGCGTTTGTTCTTGAGAGTTCTTCTTGAAGATCCTCTAGTCGGCTCTGTAGATCGTTGTGCGAAACACGCAGAACCGTCAATTCATCACCAAGCTTCTTGTTTCGTGCCAAGAGAAGCTTCTCCAGAGAATTACCCTCTGCATCCTTCGCCTCGAGATGTTCTCGCACCTCATCGTCATCACCTGTAGAGAACTCGATGCTCTTCAGAACCTCGAGCTCCTGTTTTATCTCATCATAATCGCTCCACTTCTGAACCTTGCTCTTCAATGTGTCCCTCTCTTCCTTTAGAGCGTTCACCTCTCTCTCGATGGATCGTAGTTTACCGTCCAACTCTCGCTTGAGACCTTCTTTCTCCACGCGAGCAGCGTCCAGCTTGCGAATCATAGACTGGTTCTCTGACCTCACACGCATATAACCGGGATCGTCCTCAAGGTTTGTTTCAGGTTGCTGCTGGGCCGATGACTTGGCCTGTGCAAGTTCCAGACGCATCTGCTCGTTACGTGCTTCGACCTCAGCGAGGCGAGCGCTCGTACGATCCAAGTCGGCGTGAAGCATCTCAAGCTCGGCACTCGAGACCTGGTTGCGCTGGGCCTGCTGTTCGTCGCCATTTTTGCCCAAGCGCTGGTTGACTTCGTAGCTTGCACGCATCTCAGTCAACAGGCGCTCTTGCTTCTCCAGTTTGTCCTCTAGGGTCTTTTCCTTAGCCTCCCAGTTATCTGTCTTCTCCTCTAGGACAGCGGTCCATGATGTCTCGACTTCCTTGACACGTTTCTCGAGGTTCTCCTCCAAATCCTTTCGGGATTTCCGCTCGTTCTGAAGCTTCGACTCGGCATCCTCCAACTGAGTTGTGAGGGTTGTGACGTTCTCTTGTAGGTGCTGGTTCTCTTCCGTTATCTTCGGTAAAGTGTCCTCAGCAAGGAGCATCGAATCGACCGAGGCCTCAAGGAGCGGGTACGGGTCCGGCGCATCGGAGAACGAAGCATACGTCTGCAGGAAGGCTGAGTTGACAGATTTGGAATGGTTCGTGAGAAGATCGATAAAGGTCTGGTAGGCTGCAACGTGGTTAGCCTGCTGAAGGATCACAATTTTGCGCTGTTGCTACATTTTAACAAGCCCTTGATTTCTGTCAACTTTGAAGCATCATCGAGCTTGCGAAACTCTTTCGTCTTTTGCGCTAGTTCTTTACGTTGAACAGTTGAGTCCCGTTGGTAGGCGACGATGTCCGAGGCGGTGTTATCTAGATTCGAGACGAGGGTTGTGAGATCAATTGCTATGCACAGTTAGTATCACCATTTTAGACTCTTGCTGGTGACCATACTCCTCCATGCTGAAATCGCATGTTGAAACTTGTTCTCTCCGTCGAAAGTTGGCGCAGGCGCAGAGGGTTCAGTCGTGGTCGCCAGAGCGGCTTCAACGGCCGCGTCGGTCATGGTAGTGATATTGAGCTATAGATCTAGGGCGGCGCAAAGGAGTGTGTATAGCAGCCTCGGACGCCGCGAACGTATCGAAGTGAGTGTTTCGCAGTTGGTGCAGTTAGTGAGGTCGTCGTCAGGACTTGTTGTTGCCGTGGTCAAATTGAAGCCATGAGGGAATGCGAAGGGATGGATGCGTATCTTGGGGCCAGTTTGCGTGGTGTGTTATCTCAGCTTATTGGCTACGTAAGCTGTCAGGCTGTTGACGCCAAGGTTGCAGGGGCAAGTCCATAGACTGATCCCCCGCAGCCTTGCAGTTCACTGCAGCACAGCCACTGACCACACATGTTACAGCAGGCACGTAGGCACTGTACCCACCCAAGGTCGCATCAGCTTCCAGAGCTTCGATGCATCCACTTATTCCACTCTACTGATGTCAACATACCTGCGCCAGCCATTCGAGAGTGCCCAAACAGCCAACTGGTATTCGGTTCACGATACATGACAGCAGACCAGGACTTGCGCTGCTCGCTCAGATGATGCTGTTGATAAGAACGCCGCTATGACACCAGATGGCTCAGGCGATGGGCCTTCAATTATCAGCCCTGAGCTGACCGGCCGCGAGGTTGGCCCTTATGTTCTGCGGACACTATTAAATGAAGTACCGCTCTCTGCGGATGGTTCCCAAGATGATATCAAGATTAACTGTGTAGACTATTTAGGTAGGTCTCTGGCAGATAGTTGAAATGTTGGTGCCTATCGTTAACCTATGAATTTAGATGCGAACTTATATGTTGGCACATCCGCTTCAGAACTGCTTCACTTCGTCCAGATTCCTCCCGACCCAAACGATCGATCCGGCCAGCCCGTCTACATCCTTGCGTCCCGACTGTGTCCTCAGTATGTCGAGACACCAGGAACTCCAAATTCGCGGCCCGGAGTACAACAAATCTTGCTACTACCGCGCGTCGGAAAAGCATGTATCCTATGCAACTGGACTGTCACTTTCTACTCTCTACCAGAGCTCAGTCCTGTCTTTGGCACAACGTTGGTCAAGAACTGTAGTTGGATAGGCGGAATTGATCTCAACGAGCCCTTACTTGACAACGATGGTGCTGAGAGGGGTGGAGGGGTCACTATCCTGCTTTCTCTTATGAGGAAGATTCAGGCAGTGCGTGTAGGGGAAGATGCTCGCGTCACGAAGGTAGGCATCAACGTATCGTGGAGTTTGATCTATACTAACGGTTGCTAGAAAATTGACTTCTCTGGAAGCACATTATCAGTACGCAGAGACTCAATTGCATGCGTAGCGGATTCCAAATCTTATGCGCTCATTGACGTAGAGCAGCAACTCAAGATCCCTCTTATGAGCATTTCATCGTTGGAAGAAACCACATCACCTAGTGAGATTGGACACGCTCAAAGTATTGGGGCCGATACATCAAGTGGGCTCCTTAGAAGCTCTTCTACGACTGGAAACCGCCCATCCAGCGAAGCTCCGAGTCATAGCCGAAGTACTAGCTTGGGAGGTTCAATATTAGACAGCATTCGCCGACAAGACCGTGGCAATGAAGGTGAAGATTTTCTTGGTCGCAACCCTTCACCGCAGTTGTCGTCAAGCCCGAGGCCATCTATGGAGAGAGCCTCAACCCCAAACCCTTCACTAGATAAACCTTTACCTGCTGCGCCGTCACCCTCGGGTACCCCTTCTCAAACAACAAATCCGCGACCCAAACCCGGCGCGGTCTTTTTGAAGCCTCATATCGCCTCACCGACCCCTGATGAGTTCTTGCTCGTTACTGGAACCGACCCTTTGGAACCAGGAATCGGCATGTTTGTCAATTTAGACGGCGATCCCACGAGACCTACCCTTGAATTTACCAGGTATCCTCGGGAGGTTGTTGTAGATAGTCCGCCTTCAGATTCTGGCTCATCGCAACGGTCCCCGATGCAGGAGGAGGAAGGTTATGTTTTGGCCTCGATGACTAAAGAAGTCAATGGTGACTTGAAGCACGGTCTTGAGATCCAACGCTTTGATGCTGGCTCAGACGTAAACCCGCAAAAGTACTGGTTAACAGCCAGAGAAGCAGGTCATGATGGGATTTATGGCATTCGCTCGCTCGCCGGTACTGAAGAGACGCGCTTTGAGGAGATTGTTCAGAAGCTTTCTCAAAGACGATACACACCTTTCTCCATTTCTACCTCCCCGGGGACACCTGATCCGTCATCTTCAGTCAAGACCCCGGATTCAAGGACTGCTTTATCGATAGAACATCTGTCAAAGGAGAAGGAGCTTTTTGACAGAAATATTGACTCTCAAGATGAAGAGTCACTCCCAGAAGAATGGGAGGCAAATCGCAATGCAGAAGGAGAAGAGTTTGCTCGCCAACTTGCCAAGGCACATGCTAGATTGGCCGTTTGGAGCGGGAGCCGTATATGGTGGGCTATTCGTAACCCTATCCTGATACAGCACGACGCTGCTTTGGAAGCAGCCTGCGTAGGCGATGTTTTCAACGCCGCCCAACTGGATAGACAAGCGATATTTACCACTATCAACTCAATCAGAGGCCGAGAGCCACAGACGGAGTTGGAGTTTATGACTTATGGATACATACGACAAAAGGCAGGCATCCTACTCTTGACAAACTTACTGAAGGCGTCGGAGGATAACCAATTCACGGAAAAAGAAGTGAAGGCGCTTGAGGAAGTTTTAGTCGAAAGTGGCCTGGATCCAAGAGTAGTGTTATCGTTGATTCCAAGCGTTCGGAATGAGATCATTGAAGGGTCGCGTGGTATATGGATCTATGGTGGTGTAAGAAGAACCGCTGATGCCTACCTCCGAAGTAGGGAGTTCCAGACGACTTCGAAGGATGGCATTGGGACTCTGGAGCCAAGGACAATGCACTTCCTTCGGAAGTTTCTCGGCACCTGGCGGAAGAGAAAAGGCTTCGGTAGTGTTGCTGATGAACGAGAAGTGTTTCACACTGTCGATGCTGCTCTGCTCCTCGTTCTTCTTGAGATTGATCAGCACTCTCCCAAGGGGTTGGGCAAGGGGGGTGTTGTGCGATCAGAGCTGTACGAAATCGTGGACAAGGGTGTCGATTGTTTTGACCGCGCAGTCGGTCTACTCGAAACGTATCACCGTCTCTTCGTACTAAGCCGCTTGTATCAGAGCCGCAAACTGTCAGGCGATGTACTGGCTACTTGGAAGCGGATCATTGAGGGCGAGCAGGATGTGGGACAAGAGCTTCGCGAAGGCGAGCAGCGTGTTCGTGAGTATCTGACCAAGATTAGCAGCCAGGCTCTCGTTCAAGAATATGGAGTTTGGTTAGCAAATCGCAACCCGAAACTTGGCGTTGAAGTCTTTGCGGAAGATAAGGGGCGCGCGCCCAAGTTTGAGCCAGCACAAGCCGTTGCGATCTTGCGAAAAGAGGCACCTGGCGCGGTCAAATACTACCTCGAGCACTTGGTATTTGGCAAAGGACATACGACTTATATAAACGATTTAATGGCATACTATCTAGATGTAGTTGTCCACGATCTGGAATCCTCTGAAGAAAGCCGGACAATCGTCAGGGCGACTTATGCAGCATATCGAGCGCTGCATGCTCCCAAACCTGCATACAGCCATTTTCTTCGGGATAACGCCCCGCCTGATAATGAGGTCTGGCACAGTCGTCTGAGGCTACTGCAACTATTGGGTGAAGCAAACGATTATGATGCCGCAGCAATAAGAGATCGGGTCTCTACTTTGCCAGACGATCTCTTGGTGCCGGAGACCATCATTCTCGCCGGTCGGGAGCGCAAACACAACGACGCGCTTCGTCTGCTCATACACAACTTGGGTGACTATGATACCGCCGTTTCATATTGTCTTCGTGGCGGTGCTGGCACAACAGGTGCAGCTCCGTCCGAGCGACCTTCTTTTGAGGAACAACGTCGTTTGTTCATTGTTGTCTTTCATGAGTTTCTTTCCCTTGAAGATGTCAGTGACCGCGTCGAACAAACTGGCGCGCTACTCGAGCGCTTCGGCGGTTGGTTTGAGATCGACGAGGTGCTTGGCCGTATTCCCGATGACTGGTCCGTCGACATTGTTGCAGGATTCCTTGTTGGGGCACTCAAGCGTCTTGTTGGCGAGAGACATGAAGCTATGCTGACGCGTGCGCTTAGCGGAGCGCAGAACTTGCGTGTGAATTATGATTTGGTTGTCAAGGTGGAGGAGAAGGGGCCAAGCATTGAAGCCCCGAATTAATCACACGAATATGCATGCTGACCTGTTGGTTGTATAAGAGGAGGATTCATAGCGAGCTTATTTACTAAGAATATATCTAAAGTAATTCAAGGGCGTTGCCCATCTATCTTTCATCCTGTGATAGTAGACGCCTGCTTTTGGCCTTCAATGCTTGGGATTCGCTCTCATCTATCTCATATGGTCTTTTTCGCTAACATCTAGTATTTCCAAGTGTTATTTCCAAGACCGGTGGCGTCTATCTTTATGCAATCTCGCGCCCCCTGGTGAAAGCGTTACTCAGCCTCATGTTGCGGTCGTCCTCCTTTGTAGGGTCGCCGAGGTCGACAACAAGAGGCTTAGGAAGATGAGGTGAGGCGTAAGAGAGATTGTGTTCAGCGTCGCCATGTTGGTTTGTGATGTCGTCAAGGAAGATGACACCCAAGACGGTCGAAAGGTAATCTTCGGGGGTATCGGTCTCGCCGTTGACGGAAGATACGCCAGGTGAGGGGCATGGTCTATTTGGACCTATTCACAATGTGATGTCGACTCCAAGTTCCTCAAGTTTGGTGTAGATGCCCAACCGACTCCAACTTGCCCAGACTCGAATTATCCGACAGATTACTTGCCCTTATTGCAACACAGGCCCAAGGTACGTATCTTGTTCTCTTCAAGAGTTCGACTTCAAGAAATTTCTCTTTAAAATTTTGAAAAGGACGTCCGTCAAAGCATATAATGATTTGAGTGTCTGCATGGTGGGGGAGGGAGACTACCACTTCGTTAACAAACAATACTATTTCCTCTTAGACTATTCTAATAACTGAGATACCCAAAAAGAACATATCAAACACAAAACATCTAATCTTTGTCTCCTCGTCCACTCCTCTTTGGTGATACCCTTCCACCATTGAGCTTATACGGAGTTGGAATTATCTTCACAGGACCAGGGACGACCACCTCCTTTCTTGCCAGACTCGATAACTCCAATAACAGAACCATATGTTCCAGCAATCATCAAGAATGTTCCTGAAATGATAACAAATACACTCCATGCAACCATGAGAATCCACCGTAGAGGTTTCTCCTGCTTACCTAGACTCCAGTTGTCATACAGCCAAAAGCAGCCGTACGGCTGGAATGCTTGAAGAGTACCAAGCAAAGCTCCAACAAGGGAAACGAGACTTCCAAATACTGGAATGGCACTCGCTATGATATATGCAAACAGAGCAGTGCCGAAGATAAGGCCCAGCCAGGTGGCCCAATGAGTGAAGGTGTTTGCTGTGAGATGCTTCGAGCCTCGAAGGATTCGAACGAATGCGTATTTGCCAGTCACCTATGACATAGTCATATAAGTACTTTGTTCATCAGAAAATCTGGTGCGCTGAGAGTACTTACGTGAGTGTTGATGGTCGCACCAACGATGAGTCCTGGTAGAGCAAGACCATAGGCAGCTTGCTTGATAGTCTTTCCAGCCGAGCCCAACGCAGGCGACGCAACGTACGAGCCACAAAAGTAGTATATTATAATCCCTACGATTAAGTATGTGGCAGTTGCGACGCCCTGGCAGAGTAACATCGCCTTTGTGTAGTGGCGTGGCTCACGCATCTCGGCGGCAATAGGGAAGAAAAGGGGCGTGCCAGCGTAGGCAAAGACAATGGTCGAAAGCGCAGCCATGGCATCGATAAAAGTCGGCGTGTTATAGAGTTTCCAATCCGACATCCATTCCTCGTCCGTATCGATCTTGGGCGTGGCCGAGGGTCGGTCTTGGACACTGACGGCGATGGTAACGAGGTAGACTGGAAAGCTTGGGTCAGTATGGGCTTGGTCTAAACGCACATATATAGAGTATATTTGCAATTAACGAACCTGCAATCAGAAGAGGGATGAGTCCAGCCCAGGCCAACCAGCTCATTCGACCCAGTGTGCGAATACTGGCACACAAAAAGACGATGATGGCTGCCACTGCAACAAAGGTAGCAGTGCAAGTTCCGTGGGTTGACAAAGCATTGAAGCTGATTGAGATACCAAGAATACCGGATGCAATAGCAAATATAGTAACTTGTTCTTGTCAGCGAAAGGGTGTCATTCCGGCGCATTCATACTTACACAAGGCAAAACTCATGCCAAGAAACTCCCGCCCAATTCGTCCAAACAAGATACCACCTGCGTCGCCAATATCATAAACCTCGCGATGGTTGAGCTTGAAGGTACCTATCACATAGTTGGACCACGTTGTGATGCCTCCTATGAGGAGAAGACAGATGACACCAGGAATAATGCCCAGGGTGTGGAAAGCTGATGGTATGGATAGAATGCCCAGGCCGATCTGGGTCTTCATCATCAAAGCAGCTGTTCCTAACCATCCAACCTGTCCATATCAGTATCTACCAGTATCACTCAAAACAATGGACAGATACGTACATTGCGATAGTTGGGCCCATCTCCTGTGATATCACCAAAGACAGCGTCGTGAGATATAGGGGCATTGATGACCTGGACCTCGACATCTTGAGGATCCGTCGGCACCGGGGCCAAGCTCTCAGGTTCGTGCTTACTTGCTTGGTCGTTGTTCATTCTTCTGGTGACTTCCTGAGGAAAATGAAGAGAGTTATCCACCCTCGAGGTGAAGGCACTGAAGTACTTGCGTACATATATCTTCTCCGACCCCTTTATTCGGGCCTTTATACTATCTAATTCTTTGCCCACCATGTCTCCTTATGATGTCTTTTAAACTTTCCCCTTCTCCATATGGCTTGCGAATCATGAAGCTAACACAGCATCATAGATCCCTTCATCAGGCCGCTGCTTAGATTGGCTATGCTGGTCCTACTGGTTGATGCCTGTGACAAACCAAGACCTTCCTTGGACATGCCCTGTTCGTTGATGTCCATCAACCCGGCCAAATAATGAACAGTATATAAGGATAGGACTGCATCGCTATGAAACAAAAGGGGATGGTTCGTAGTTTGTGGTTGTGAGTAACTTTCGTGCTCTTATCAATGACAGCATTGCCACCAGTTGTGATACACATGAGACGCCATTGCTCAAACGCCATGTTGACTCAGATAAGTGTACGAGATACGATATCGGATCAATCATCGGTTAATAAGTAAAGTTTGTTGTTTGAATTGGGTTTTCGAATTATACACGAGTAGATCCCAGCATATAATCCCAGCTAATTATCATACAGATGTTTCAACAATAAGAGCAGGCATCACAAAAAACCAAACAAATGCAGTGCTTCAACAATATACATATTAGGACAGAGTCCTTCCGAGTAAGTAATGCATGCTATCAAGATCATCCATTATTGTCATTAGCCATCAAGGGGTAAGGTTCCAGTCCAAAACCCAGATAAAAACAACGAGTAAAACACATGGGTATCGATACGTCAACTCCACGGCGCAAACATAGGCCTAATTCCGTTCCCTTTCCTTTGATCACCTCCCATTCCCATGATTACCATCCCAACCCGTCCCGTGATGAACAACCTATCCATGAAATATGTGGATGGCTTTTGTTCTAATACAATCCGCTTACGCCGTACCTGAAATGCTTTTTTGTTCGACATGTTTCGTCCGTGTACTTGAGTAGAGTGGTTGCTGCAGTGTTTATTATAGAGTAGTGTTGGTGTTGTTTGTGAGCATCTGCTGCATCTCCTTGAGCTGCTCTGGGGTGGGGTCATCTGAGATCCAGGGACCCTTCTCCTCATCAGTAGCTCCGTGGAAGCCAGCAGCTCGGTTCAAAGTCTGAACATCGAGGTCGGTGACATAAGACTTGCCATCGGACAACTTGATGCGGACCTCGTGATCGGTAGAGAGCATCATATCATCCTTGGCAAGGCGTCGAGGACCGTCAAAGACAGCCATGACACGCTTCTTCATTGTCATCTGACCCTTATCAAATCCCCACGATGAAGGGTAATCGCGACGGTTCTTACGGCTACGTGACTTGGTCCCCAATGCAACGCCACCACGAGAGTGAGTAACACCCCGAGACTTCTGGACACCGTTGGCGGGGTTACCCTTTCTCTTGGTTGAGGGGGAAGGGTTGCTCTTGGGTGATATCTCGTCATCGTCATCACCACTCTCGTCGTCCTCGTGCTTTGTCATGATGATGTCTGTGGTGGTAGGTAGGTTGTTCTTCTCAAGAGTTTGGTGAACATCCTTATCGTTCTCGACCTCGGCGAGGCGCTTGGCATTGATGGCCTCGGCAGGATCTTCTTGCTGCACAATGCGAAGCACACAGTCGTCAAGATGCTCATAGAAGTCCTGAGCGTTAGAGAAGGTAGAGGAACAAGTACTACACTTGCCGGTAGCGTCAGGAGCATAACCAGACAGCTTCTTGTTGGAGTTGGCAGTACTGGCTGAAGACTTCTTTCTGCTGTTGGGAGGTGTCTGCTCAACACCATGGACGGCAGTCAGGTGGCGCTTAAAGACATCAGCGCGGTTGAAAGACTTCTCCGCAGCGGATCCAGAGCCTGGGCAGAAACCGCAGACCATTGTGCCCTTGTAATGTGTGAGGGTGTGGCGGTTCTTGTCATACTTGCGAGCGAAACCTTTGGTGTGGTACTCGCAAGTCTGAATCGGACACTTCTCGGGGCGCTCATTCTGGTGAGTGAGCATGTGAGCCTTGAGATCCTTGAAGGTCTTGCCACAATCAGGCCAAGTGCATCTCTGCTTCTCCTTGGACTCATCGCTGCTGTACTCGCCTGGAGTTGGTGGGACGAACTGGCTGATACTTGGGGCGCGAATGTGATTTTGGTTATCCATTGGCGCACAGTAGGGGCTGCTGGGAAATGTGGATTGGAAGTTGCTGGCCCGGAGAAATGGTGAAGAGCTATTGGTCCTCATCATGTGAGGTTGGGGCGAGGAAGAAGAGGCAGAAGCAGAGGGTGATGCAGGATATGTGTGGTTGGGTTGTTGATAGTGGGTATCATATGAAGGAATGCCCATAGGTGGGCGAGTCAGCTCTGGATGAATAAGAGAAGGGTCTATCATGATAGAATTGGTTAGCGATCAGTTCCAAAAAGTGAAGTGGAAACAAAACAGGGGAGTTGAGAGTCAAGATGAACTATCATAGCGATTGCGACACAACCGTCAGGTCAGGGGAGCTAAGCCCAAGATGGACTTTCAGCTAGCCACTGCCGAAGACAAGAAAGCAAGGTCGCCAATCGTTTAACAGCGGAGAAGTGACATCAAGCGCCAATTGGGTTGACATATGGCATGTCTCAGTTGACGGGAGAGCTTTTCAAGGAAGCTAAGCCATGGGTTCAAGGGAAGAAGGGAGGGTAAAGTCAAATGCCATAGAGACAAAAAAGAATAGGCGAGGCACAGTTCAAAATGAGGATCGACGACAACTACCCAAGAGCCGAGCCGATGGTAACTTGTTGGATAACAAACAACAACTTCATCATAGATTGAAGCTGCTGCATGACAGGGCAGGGGTTCACAAACACTAGCATATGGTAGTGGTGGGGGAAGAGAGGCCTCAGACTGGGGCTCAGTCTTTAGCCTCTGCTTCTCTACCAATACCATTGCGAGGCCAAGGGGGGGAGGGGAGAAAGGAGATCGCCGAAGCTCGAAGCGAGTATCCATCCATTTCGTACTCTAAAGAAATAGTTCTGAACTTACCAACAAAGGCCTTTGCCGTGGTGGGAAAGTCGAAGTTGAGCTCCTCCATTCCCGAACCAGGAAACGACGCAAAGTCGGATCCCATGTAATCGCTGCCCACAATTGTAGGCTGGAGACCGAGGCCTTGAGGAGCCCACTCGGGCATTGCACCCATTTGGCCATGGTGAGATTGGGGAGATCCAATGGCCGAAGAAGTTGTTGACGGAGCCGAGGCTGTTGAAAGACTAGATGAGGGTAGTCTCATATCAGAAGACTCATCGGTGTACATGCTCGGTGACGCGCGGCTGTTGAGCATGTAATTGGGTGCCTCGGCGTACAGAGAGGGTTCGACAAAGCCCATTGAAGAGGCATAGGCATCGGGGCTGCCATTCTGGTGCTGGAAACCGAAAGCATCTGCTGGGATGCTCACGTCCATGGGGCCTGAAGTAAAAATGACGTTGGAGTCGGCATATCGAGCATAGTCCTCGGCGTCAGGTTGAGAATGGAACATGGCGAAGGACGGTTCTGACAAGGTTGTCATGATGTCTTTGTGGGAAGTGTAAGAGGTAGTAGATATGAATAGAGAGATGGGTAGTTGTGTATCGGCAGGATGGAGCTTGTACTTGTAGTTGAAAAGCTCAAAGTGCAACCACGTTTATCTACAAGACCAGATATGTCAGAGCCGGTAACTCTAGTGAAGCGCAGCGATGCGGAGGCGGGAAATGTTTCTAAAGGTCGAAACCAAAGAATGAGTATTCGTAGTCTGGTAACTTACCTGCACTTGGCATTCCAGGAAGGGATGAAGCTTGTAGTGAATCAAAGTCTCGCAGGGTCTGAGATGTTTCTGGTGTATTGAGACTTGGACACGGTAAAGGATCCTGTTTTGGTCTGCTTTCCGGGGACTGGTATCTTGATAATGATGTTTGAGCAATGGGAATGTCGAATTGTGAGTTGAGTAGTAAAAGTTGTTTCAAGGTGAAGGTGAAGGATGAAGATGAAGACCGGTGGGTAGTTGTGTAGATGGGAGGAGCACCGATGAAAGTTGAAGTATGCAGGAACCACTTGTTGATCTTTGTCGCCTCTGAATAGTTTGAGAGATAGAGACGATGTTCTTAAAAGAAACACTAAGTGGCCTTGAATAAGGTTGTCGTTGTTAAGTAACGAACTCTTAGACCAGACCCGAGGAAAGGGTTGGGGGCTGCCAACGTAGATATAGTCAAGGCACCGACTACACTAACCAGAGACCACTCTACACCTGCATTCGGGGCCCGTCCGTGGTTTCTCCAGTTGATTGACAGGATACAAGAGGCTGCTGGGGTAGTGGGAGAGAGGTAGATTCCTGTAGAGAAAACCCCCCATGTACAGCAGTACGTAGCCTGCAGAAGGTAGTGCATTGCCCGGGTTGCCTTGCCTTGCCTGCTTGTAGGGCCTAGTTAGGGCGGGCCCAGCAATTGAAGCCGGCCAGGGGACCGGGGGGGGAGGAGGGTGAGATGAGCATGGAGTGTAAAAGAGGAGATGTCGACCCAAGTTTTAGTAGGGGTGAGTCGAGTCCACCCATCATATCTCACCCCCATCACCGACGAGCCAGCCAGCCATGGAGCCATGGAGCTCAAGCCCAAGCCCAGTTTTAGGTCCAAAAGAAAAGGAAAAAAAAGAGGGTGTGTTTGTTTGCACCTTGCACAGCCGTGGAGATGGTCTAAAACAAAGATATGAAGAGAACACCAAAAGCAGAGGCAGGCCAGCGGCCCAGCGCTATTCAACGCCTGCCAGCCTGCCTACCTACTGTACCTTGCCTCAGAATGTACAGCAGAGCAGTAACAGTACAGTAGTATGTATGTACCGTTTTGGGGTTCCAGGCTCGGTATTCAGAGACAATCTGCAGCCATGTCTGGGGTTCCTTGGCATGATTGATTTAGATTTCGGGAGGGGATTGAATGATGAATGAGATGAGT
The DNA here is from genome assembly GCA_013623685.1 of Fusarium transvaalense. NCBI lineage: Eukaryota > Fungi > Ascomycota > Sordariomycetes > Hypocreales > Nectriaceae > Fusarium > Fusarium transvaalense. The sequence goes on from JABFFG010000523.1 coordinate 51,314, forward strand.
GCTTTCAAGAATGGAGGGGGAACAGAACACCTCAAGAGACAACGATTGAGGCGCATCGCCTCCCGCCTACTGCCCACGGAGAGGAGAGGGGAGACGAGGAGTCACTTGTCTTGATCAAGAAGAAAATGGTTCGTCACATTGTATTGTATTGTATTGTAT